>PVIJ01015467.1:0-36429 GCA_004024925.1 Scalopus aquaticus
CAGCATACAAAAAAGACAAACACATGCAATTCGCAGCAACATGGATGGACCTAGAGGGGATCATGATCAGTGAAATAAGCCAGAAAGAAAGAGAAAAATATCGAATGGTTTCACTTATAACAGGAATATAGGGGAGCCAAATAAGAAAACAACAGTCAGCAGGGAGGGAGGGGAGGGGGAGGGCTCAAAGGGGGGGGGAGGAGGGGAGCACGGAGGACTATGGTGATGGCTCCACGGGTGAACAGGTGGTGGTAACTTATGGGGAATACAACATAATAATGTAAAAGATACGAATAACAAAAATAAATATTATATTAAAAAAAAAAGAAAATAACAGAAAATGTCAAACACTTTCCAATGGAAGCTTGAATATCTTTTTAGTCTATTGGAGAGAGCTACTTTTTTTCTTTTAAATTTATTTTTTATTTATATCCTTTACAATATTTTGTATTCCCCATAGGTTTCCTACCACCAAATCACCTGGGAACCGTCACCATAGTCTCTTGTGCTCTTTCCCTCCCCTCCCCACCCCCCACCGTAGAATATCTCTTATTTATGGATGCCTGCTAGTTTGGGGTTTTTGTTTGCTTTGTGTGTTATTTTCTTCTCCTCATCTCTTATTTGGCTCCCCTATATTCCTCCTATAAATGAAACCATTCAATATTTTTCTTTTTCTTTCTGGCTTATTTCACTGAGCATGATCCCTTCTAGCTCCATCCATGTTGCTGCAAATTGCATGTGTTTATCTTTTTTGAATGCTGAATAGTATTTCATTGTGTTTATATATCACAGCTTCCTGACCCAGTCATCAATTTTGGGGCATTTGGGTTGTCCCCATACCTTAGCTATTGTAAATAATGCTGCAGTAAACATAGGTGTGCATGTGTCCTTTTGGATTAATGTTTTTGTTTCCTTTGGGAAACAAAGGAGTGGAATTGCTGGGTCATATGGAAGCTCCATTTTTAGTTGTTTGAGAAACCACCATACAGCTTTCCATAGAGGTTGGATCAGTTTGCATTCCCACCAGTAGTGGAGGAGAGTTCCTTTTTCTCCACATCCTCACCAACATTTGTTGTTTCCTGTTTTTTTAATATGTGCCATTTTTGCTGGTGTAAGGTGGTATCTTGAATGAAATTTTTAAAGCAACTCACAACAATAACAAAAAAGTACAAGATTATCTCTAGTCTCATGGAATTCAATAACCTAGTGTGATCTCTGGACAATGAAATTGAAATGTATTGAGTTACTGAGACTTTATATCAGAAGTTACATGTCTGGATGGTCATGCAGGAGTTATCAGGTTAATACTGGGATGGAAGGATTTTTTTTTCTTTCTTTTTTCTATTTATTGTTTTTATTATTATTTATATCTTTTACATTATTGTGTATTCCCCATAGGTTACCCACCACCGATTCATCCGTGAACCATCACCATAGTCCCATGTGCTCTCTTGGATAGAGCTACTTTTAATGTAGAAAACCGCATAATTGTTGTATTTGAACTGGTACTAAGTCTTTGTGTTACAGGCTCTAAACACTTAAACTTTGCAACCAAACACTGTGCTTGTCTTTTAATATATATCCACAGTACTCTGAAATGTTTAGTGCCTCAGTGAAAAGAAAAATATTAATGTAAAATGTTGTTTTGACTTTTCCAATTCATGATCTAAGATAAACAAGTATTTTAAAAGATGTTTCAACTGACATGAAATTAGCAGTGAACATAATGAAGTATATATACATGTTGATTCTCAATGATGAATACCTGAAACATGTAATTTTATAATGCAATGTTACTTCAATAATAAAAGAAAAATATATAAAATTGAGCAAAATGTATTCACTGGAATACCTGTGGATTTCCCTCCAAGATTGCATTTTCACTTCCAGGTAGCCAGCTTATAATAAAAGAAACTGAAAAGACAAAGAATGTAGATAGTCCTATAAAAATGAATCCAGAGACCCTTTAAGACACAACTAAGGAGAAAGAAAAAACTAAATATTAGTAGTAGTTTGGAGTCCACTTCTAGAAATAGAAATTAGCTGAAGTTAAATTAGACACATACCAATAAAAGCAGATGATTACTAGAACAAAGAAGAATCAGGAACAGATCAATTCCTTGATTAATGAGAAATTGTATAAAATAAATGAGGAATTTTTTAGGATACGAGCTGATTATACTATGGCTACATTTATTGTGAATAGAATGTGGGCAAGCATATCTACACATACAATTAATGGACAGCATTTCAACAGATTCTGAAATTTTTTAAATTCAGGTATTTGGAACAAGTTTGTAATTAACACCACAGAGGTGAAAGAACCTTCATACATTTGGTACTTATTTGAATAGATTTTATGGGGAAAGCAAATATTCTAAAATAGTTTTCTTTAAAGTAATAAGTTAGTGAGCTTAGACAGAGATAGCTAACTTCTGACTTTCCATATATCAACTTTTATTCTTGCTAACCCTTGAAACAAACCACCATCCTATGTCTCACTACATAGACTCCAAAGTTTCATGGAAAAAGCACATCAAATCCTTTCTCTCAGTTCTCTCAATACCTTGTAATCCAGTTTTTCACTCCTAATATTCTCCTTGCATTATGATTTGTAAGGTCCCTATTGCCCCATTTATTATAAGCAAATTCAATACAAGTGACTTTGAACTTTACCAATTTCCCTGAAATTGTCTCTTCTGTTGTCTCAACATGCTCTTTCTAGACTGTCCTCACTCTTTCCAAGCCCTTTTGTTTTAGTTTCATGTTTCTCTTCTCTATTCTTTTTTTGGTCTGCCAACTGTCTCCTGGTAACCAAATATACTTGTATGCATACATACAAAAAAATTGTTTAGAACTTTTAAGTTATTAAGATGCTACAAAGACTTCAGTTGTCAGTTTTCTTTTCCATGGTGTGCTTAAATCATCACATATTATTCTAATTTCAGCAGGTGAAAAATGACATTTGAACTACTCAAAATTGGATTTAAGATTATTTTGTTGATTTGCAGTTTAGCATTAGCTTATGTATTGAAAACTACAGGACAAGTGATTACCCATATTTATTTTCATTATATAAAAAGTTGGTGTACTCTTCTGTTATATTTCCTCTGACATATTTCATATAGGAAATTGAATTATCCAGTATTAGTTTTAAAAATGTTTGAAAACTAGCTACTAAAGGAGATAGAAATCAGATCCAAACTTTTGATAAAATTTTACAATAAATCTAAATAGGATATTTGTAAGTATAATTTGATACTATTGATTTTCTCATTCAAATTTGAAGTCATTGCAAAGAATGATAAAATTTATAAATATGTTATAGTACTAACAAATTGAGTGAGAATTACACTGAGAAATTTTTATGAGTATAACAAATATGTATCAGTTCTTAAATTCACTTAAGTTCTATTTGTATAATATAAATTTTAGTCAAAGTCATATTGACAGAAACTATAGCCCTGCTATAGAAAAGGTCACTGGGTAGAAATGCTTCAAAAATAGAAAGTGCAATGAATTTTGAGATCATGCTAGTTCATCCTGATCCTAATGAATTCAGTTAAGTGGGAAATAATCGTTCTTTTCTAGTGATCAAGTCTCACTATAAGAGATGAGATCTTATGACCAGGAAAGGGAGCAGTCAGTGTACAGTTTGCCTGCAGGTAAATTGCTTTGTGTTAAACTGAATTCACTAGCTAAAGCAATTCTTTTTCTATAATATTTTCCCTACGGAGGATAACTGCAAATAAGCAAATAATACATGTAGCAAGCTAACAACCAAAGAAAAGGACATAGAATGTTTTATCAATAAAGTGCTGCAACTGTGAAGGTAACTGAATGATACTTGTAATGAACCAAAAATAATGTAATTATTATTGATATAATCAGAAACATAATGGTACTTTGAATTCCTCAAAATTTAAAACTAGAGTAGCTAAAACTGAAAGCTAGTAAACCTGGAAAGAGGAGGTGGCCTGTTTTGTGAGTCTTTACCTGGGCACTCTGCAGCAAAGAACAGAACCCAAAATCAAGAAATAGAGTATCTTTTTTTTTTTTAAGATTTATTTATTTATACAAGCTGGGGTATAGGCCAGAGGCGCAGGACGGCGAGAGGGTTCACCAGAGACAGAGCGGGGAGCAGAACAGGCAGATCAGAAATACACTGCTGAGGAGAGCACCAGGCGAGGCAGGAGAGGTCTGCCCTGCCATGTGGGATTCTCCCCGGCTGGGCATCAAACTCGCATTGCGAGCTGCTGACAGCTCCACAGCGCAGCGCTCAACCGCTGCGCCACCAGGGAGGCCCAAGAAATAGAGTATCTTAATAAAAGAGCTTATTTACATAGGAAGTGTGGAGAGAGAAAGAGAGATTGAAAGAGAAGAAGGAGACTTATTAGCAGATTCAGTCTGTCCTACCAGCACTTAGCACCAGTTTCGACCACCAACAAAAGGGTAGCAAATGGGACAAGTGGGTGACCTTGCAGAGAGCGGCAACCCCTGCTCTGGCTGTGGGAACCCGAGATACCTCTGAAGTCTTCACTCCCAACTGTGACAGTTCAAGTTAAGCAGCAGGGAATGAGACCACCTTCGGGAATCTAGTTTGAGCATGCTGGGAGTTGTAATGCAAGTGTCTGCAATGGTGGTGGTGAGAAAATGAGGGTGGAGTAGCAAAAGCTCTACTTTCACTATGTGATTCATATACCTCATACAACAGAGAGTAACAGAGGGGACTCCCACTCTCTTTGCTCAGTGAGCTGTCGCATTGGTTAATTGTGTCCTAGACAATTATAATTTCAAGGGCTTTCCATTTAAGACACCAGCTTCCCCTAAATGTAGAGTTCCAAACTCAAGCTTCGACATTTCAGGAGTGTCTTATGCCACTTTGGGAGATAAGGGGTAAATCTTCCCATACTCCTTTGGGTTTTTCTAGACTGGCAAATAATCAAATACCAGGCAATTTGACAAGAGAGGAAACACATTATAACATGTATACCTCTATACACGGGAGAAACCCAGTGAAACTGAGTAAATCAACAATATAGCGTGAGTCACCAAATTAAATATCTTCAGTTAAAAACAAAGGATGTTGGTGGGTTAGGGGAGAGCACAAGGGACTATGGTGATGGTCAAGGGTGCTGGGGTGGTAGGAGAATTATGGAGACTACACACGAAAGGAGAAATCAAATATTATACAAAATGAACAACAATGTAAGAAAATTTAAAAATTAAACAATAAAGGATTTGGGGAGTGGGAGGAGGAAGCTCAGTCCGGGCGAGGCCAACAGGAAAGGTGCAGCAACAAAGTCATGGTCATTATTTAAAGGACCAATATTTAAATTTCTGCCTTACCCATTATAAAAGTTTAAGAAAGCATGTTTTCCCTGAATAGTGAGATTCTTCCTTTACAAACACAAATGCTTCTCACAAAAGGATAACTTCCACCCAACCTTCAGAGTTCCTTCTAAGAAATAATCCTTATGACAAAGAAGCACATTTGAGGGTAGCAGATTTTGTTCTGTATCACTGAGACCTGTCCTCAAAGGACACTGGAATACACATAGGTCCATTTATTTGCACTGTGCAGTTAGTGGACGTGGGCCACCTTGCCCTCTTCTTATCACAACTCTTCCTCTTCTAAGCAAGGGTTTGCTGCTAGATACACATGGAAGCCAATTAATGTGGCACCAGCTTTTGAGAAAAGAAAATTTACTGCCAGGTTGACCAACAAGGTGACAAGATGCCAGACTCAAATCTGTCTGCCTGTCCTGAATGGGCAGGGGATTTACAGGGAGGCAGAAGAAGAAAATGGGAGTGGGAGGGCCAAGGCTAGGAATGAGAGAGCTATGAGTCAGACATGCTTAGCTGTTTCAGCTAATGGCTCATCAGCCATAGTTTCTCCTCTACTCCATGTGCGCAGCTTTTACTTTTGATTTACTTAGAGGTCAACAGTCTGGTTTCTCATCTATTCTTTCTGCTATTCATAGCAAAAACTTCTGATCTTAGTCCCACATGACTGACGCTCCACACATATTAAAGGGCATGTCTTGAGGATTAAGCCAGTAGGCTATTGTCTCTGATAAGGGCTCTGAAAGCTTATGTCGACATGTAAAATTTTGAGAATTGCTTTTTTTTGTTCTTTTGCTTCACTGCGGTAATAATTTTGTGTAAAAAAGTGAGAAGGAAGGACTTGACTCTGTTTAGGGTATAAGGAATTGTAAGGAGTCGGAAGGGAGACACAGTAATTAATGGAGTATCACCATATCATAGCTAAAAGTTATATACAGGATCAATTTCTGGGTCTACTAGTAAACAGGCAATTTATTTTATTCATTAACTAAAGTAGGTAATTTATTTTACCTGTCTGTGACTGACTTTTTCACCTTATTAGTTCTCAAAGCTGCTATATAAAAAATTACCACAAGCTATATGTCTTTTTGTTGGATAATTTATTTGTATATTTTATGTCATTGTTCATTTTTTTTTTTTTTTACAATATTTGCTTTCTTTTCTCAGGTGTAATCCCTATAGAATTTCCACCACCAGTTTACCTGTGTACCATCACCATAGTCCCTTGTGCTTTTCCTGCCCTCGTTTTGATCCCTCTCCTTCCCCCTCCCCTGTAGAATGACTCTGATTTATACCTATCTGTTTATTTTTGTTTTGTTCTGTTGTGTTTTTTATTCTTATTATTTTTTCCCTGATCCCTTGTTTGGTTCCCTATATTATAAAACAGAAATTCATTTGTCTCATAGTTCTGGAGTCTAGAAGTCTGAAATCAATTTCACTGGGCTGAAATCAAGGTGTTGGCAGAATCTTACTCTCTCTGGGGCTTTAGTGAAAATTCTTTCCCTTCCACTTTCTGGTAGCTGTCAACTTCCCTAGACTTGTGGCCACATCACTCCAGCCTCTACCTGTTTTTTACTCTTATGGCTAGTCTCCTTCTACCTCCCTCTCAGAGGATACATGTGATTGTATTTAGAGTACACACAAATAATCCATGATAATGTTCCTCTTCATGATCCTTAATTCAATTCCATCAGCAAAACACTTTATAATCATTGTAAGGGGCTGCCAGGTTGGCCAACAAGATGACAGGAGACCAGGCTCAAGTCTGTCTGCCTGGCCTGAAGTGGGCAGCGGCTTTGTAAGGAGGCAGAGGAAGAAAATGGGAGGGGAAGGAGGGGGCATGACTAGGAATGAGAAAACTATGAGTTTAGCAAAGAGCAGAGAGTAAAACAAATATCTTTGGGGTGACCATTACTTAGCCTACAGTAAATTATATTGATGAATGTACCTTCATGAATATTAAATATTATCGTACATAAAAATCATTTAGAGCAATGTCTAGCATATAATAAAGCATTTAGTAGATGTGATGATAGTGATGATGAAGCTACAAGATATGTGGACAAAATGTTTTAAAGTGAACAGAAGAATGTTCTGAATGAATATATGTAAAGAATCTTACATCTGGATCTTTGATGTATGCTAACTTTAAATTTTTATTTAATGGATGGTTCCTCCGCATTAATTTTAACTCAATGAGTTATGACAGTCATTTTGGTTTTATATTTTGTTATTTTTCACTTGAAATTTAAATTATTTCCTTTTAGTCATCCAAATTTCTTCCTAAGGTGAAAGTAAAGAATGCAATGTAATAAGATTGTCTTCCTCCGTTCTTTCTCCTGCACATCTAGGATACAGACCTAATGACGTTCAACATCTCTGTACACCGATCATGGTGGCGGGAACATGGGCCTGGTTGTGTGCGAAGAGTGCTGCCTCCATCTGCCCACGGCCTGATGGATGATTACACATATGTCTCCGTCACAGACTGCATCATAGACTTCCAGTACCTAGAGGTTATCCACAGTGCTGTCCAAATACTACTGTCTGTAAGTGCCACACTCATGTTATTGTCTGATCAAGATTCTTTTTTACTAGCAATGTATAACTAAACCTTCTCTCCATAGCCACCTAGTTGATAATGTCATAAGTAAGTACATGGAGAACATCCCTTTAAACAAAGGAAATAGCAGCAATTGTGTTAACACGAGGTATAGCTAATGGCAGTTTACGTGTTTTTCCTGTTGGCATCTAGACATTTTGTTTATAGAGTCAGTTGCTGTACTTTCTAAATTGCAATGCAATCTACACCAATGAATGAAATAGTATATCCATCTCCCAGAAGAGGTGCTTTGTCCATTTGCTATCTTGGGTTTTTCTGCTGATATACGTCTACTACTTCTACGAATACATTCTTTTACTTGGGTACATTTGTTCCAGAGAAGGAAGGCCTGAAACACACCCAATGGCTTGCTCAATCTAATAAACTAATATAACTCATATTCCAAATAGTAATTCTTAAAGAACACAAATCCCTCCAAAAAGTCTTACTTATTTTGGTGCCTTAAATTTAGCATCAAAATACAATTCCATATAGAGACAAGGGAAATGGTTGACTGAACCAAAGTAGGTTTAAGGTAGTCATTAATTTGTCTACATGACTCTCCCACTCACACAGCTTGATCAGAGTGTGCAGTAAAAAAAAAAAAATCCTCAAAAATGATGTTCCTTCAATATCCAACAAGGACCTGGCATTTTCTATGAGTCAGTGTCTTAACCACACTTTTCACATAAATCATAACCATCTCAGTCCTTCTGCATAAGTGGTTAAAGTTAGAAACAGAATCATAAATAGAAGCTCAATACTAAATAATAGATAACAGATATATAGGAGATATACATCAGTGAAGACTGTACCTTGGAATTCTAGAAAGAACCTAAATCCTTGTTGTCACTTATGTATCAATTATCTACGCCACTGTATCAAACAATTTTGAGCAGTAGTAGCTTAAAACAATATAAATTTCTTAGAGTTCTGTGGGTCAGAAATTTGGGCACTTGTTATTGACCGGAGCCACTCATATGGGACTTCAATCAGGAACTCTGTGGGGGTTAGAATATTCAAGAAGACTTTGCTCATATGTCTGATGCTTGTGGTTGGTCTATGGTCTTCATATGGTTTCTCTTTTTGCAGAAAAAATTGACAGGCCTCTTTACAGTGAGGCACTGAGTTTTAAGAGAAATACCAAAATGCAAGTGTTTATGAAACCTCCTTTGGAGTAATAGTTACTATCGTCCCATTAACTACAGTGAGTCATATGATCAGGCCAGAGTAAGTGTGGGAGCAGGCTCTGGAAAGGCAAGAACCCCAGGAGGCAGGAGGCATTAAGGGCCACCAAAATAGCCGTCTTACCTGACATACATACATAATCTATTAATTATTTTTCTTTAAACTGAATATGGCATATTTTAAAAGACCACATTTGAATGATAATTGTATAGAACGATTAAAGAATAGAATAAAAAATATCCAAAATCCCTCAGTGTTCTAGTTCGATGAAGGGCAATTGATAATGAATTGAAGAGATTGCACTTTATTTTAACATATAGGGAATCTCATTATTCTTGGTTTTTATCATTTTTATAAGTATAGGAATAATATACTGTCATTTGTCAATATATGCTTACTAGTCTTTCCCTATCCTGTAGTCTTTATTTAATCTTCCATCAGTTACATATGTGGCAAAATATTTATTTTTAAATTGTTACAAAAAAGGGAGGCAAATTTTCTGTTAAACTGTTTTCAGCCCACTCTAAGGTAGAAGATACTCTATTATCATATAAGACTTTAAAAGTTCTTACTTATATTTTTAAATATTGACCACAGTTTTTTCTAAATCCTTTCTTATATGAACAATACCTCCCCCTTTTAAAAAATAACTCACAGTAAATTGTTAAACCATTTTGTAAAATGATGCCATGATGTCCAGTCTGTATAATGCAGCAGAGTCTGCTGTGGAATCAAAACATCTGACTTATATGAGTTCACTCATGTGTGGTATATAGATAAAACAAATAAATGGATGAAGAAAATAAAACAAAAACAAACTACCGTACTATAAAACCAACTAGCAGTCCCCAGATGGAAGGCAGAAGGTGGGTGAGTGAATTGGGTCAAAGGGGACAATTGCACGGTGAGGATAGAATTGGAGTTTTAGTGATGAACTTAATGTAGTACATATACATGTCTATTTTGGAGGATGCACACCTAAAAATTATATAATATTATAATCCAATGTTACTTCATAAAATATTTAGAAATTTACCGACAACAAAGGTCATTTCCCCATAGTAACTCTAATTCAAATGCATAAAAAGGTGAAAGTATTTGAGAAAAATAAAAACCTGTGCTAAAGAGAAATGCTATATAGACTATGTTGCCACCTGAACATATTAGTTACTTATAAATGAATCCCTCAACATATTAATTGAGTAACCAAAGCTGCCCACATATGGACATAATCCTGACTACTATTTAGCCTTCTGGCAATAAAAGGATTAGTTGCTGAGCTTTGACGTTTCTTCAGTAACATACCTGCAAGACAAGATTCACAATATTTTTTTCATATTAAAATAAAATATACCTGAAATTGTTTCACACATATCAAAGCATGCATTATTGTTGTTGTATATGAGTCTCTTAGATTTTCCATTTATTCATATGAATATGTTAAAAAATTATTAGAATTTTGATTCCTTAAATCTGATGCTGTAAGAATATTACTGTATTAGCTGCCTTCCATGTGCAGTGACGTCAGCCTATCACTGAAGAAAAAAGTAATGGTTTCAGTATTATCGCCTGTTCTACATGGGCCACAATGAAGCAAACATTGAAATGGGATAAGGTCCTCTTGGCCTGGCTCCACCAATTACTCCTTTAATTGATGGGCGCTTAGCAACCACTAGAAGGATACAGGGAGGGACTGATGGAGGTGGTCAGTGTGGTGGAGAGGGAGTCCCTCAGGGTTTGAGGGCAGCAGCTCTCTGAAAAATAAGAAGGGAGTATTTGAGTGATTTATCTATGGACACAGCTTTGCTGGTGAACACTACCTGTTCGATTGCACTGTGTAAGATTAGATGCAGCAGAAATGAACTGGAAGAAATGAAACCCTAGTTTTATAGCTCTACAGAAGCTACGACAAGAAATGAAAAAAAAAAAAGCAGAATTTGGGAAAAAGGTGATGGGCCAGGAGCCTTTATGGGACAATCATATAAGATCTCTGTGCCCATTCAACTCACCCCAGCACCAGACTGGCTACCTCACAGCACTGTGGTTCCTGCACAGCAACAGTCTGACTTGGACTCCTTCACGGGTGCTCAGGGTAAGGAGAAGAAAGAGTGCAAGCATGGAGAAGATTCTTTTTGCTCATGCAAATTGTTAGGCTCACCAAGTTGAAAATCAGGGTGGTATTCAAAGAAACAGCAGTATGAGAGAAGAGACAAAATTCAACCCATAAAGGAGATAAGAAATCAAAGATGTAGCCATGATCAGGCTGTAGGGTGAGTCAGTCCTTCCTCTCCATCCTCACTGCCCTTGCTTTGGTTCATCTGCTCACTGTTCCCACCTGAAGGATAGACAATAAGCTTGTAGTGTAACCAGTCCTAGCTCTGACCTCTGACCAGCCACCATCACCCATGCACCCGCTCCAAGGAGCATGATTACCACGGGCATATCCAGTTACTTTCCTTCTCAACACCTTTCAATATAACCATCGACTTTGAGATGAAATCTACTTTAGTACTTTGTCATTTAAAGCCCTGATGGGCTGCCCCCTGCTTGACTGCCACCCTGCTCTCCTAACTCCTCCAAAAGGATCTCAACTGCCACCTCTATAGCACAGATTCCAAAAGCAGCCCAGGCATCCCAGGCTCAGCACTCTGCCTGACATGAGCTCTGCACCCTTCTGCTCTCTCTCACCTCACCCTCAGCTTTTCATCCACCTGGCCACAGTCCACTAGTAAACAACTTACCCCCAAAGTTTCAGGATATGTTAATTTAATTTTCATTAACTTCCCAACCACCTGAACATGAAATCTTTTATAAATAAAATGAAATTAGTAACTAAAAGTCATATTCACATCCACATCTGACAAAGAATCATTGAAAATACCTGGTGAAGAAATTTAAATATCAGTATCATGAAACTTGCCTGAATCAATGAAGAATATGAACAAATACAGTCACACAAAAGAAAATCCAAACTTTAAACAAAGTATAAAATATGACTATTCTTGATAATAACTGATATGTACAAATTAAATTTTAAAAATTCATACTCATTTAACAACATTTTAAAAATAATAACACATAGTATTGATAATAAATTGTACTTAATTTTTTTGATAAAGGCATTCTTTATTGCAAGGATCATTAAAATGGCCTTACCTTTTAGTGCTTTAACCCCACTCAATGGAATTTCTGCTTGAAATAAATAATTGAACAGAAACAAAGAATTACCCTCATGATTTTCTTTTCAATGTTATTTACAAAAGAAAACTTTGGTATGTCTAAAAAGATACTATTAAATACATTAGTATATGCCATGTATTATGTATATGATTTATAGTATATCAACAAAATTATTGCATAGAAATAACTATGTCAATTTTAAGGACCATCTATAAGACATAGAAATATATATTATTATTTAAATAAGTGGTAAAGTAAAAGAGGTAAGAGGCAAAAATTATGTGGCATTGTATGTATGTTTTTCAAAAAAAAGTTTTTAATATATATATCACATTTTCAATATCATTTAATCATCACATGATTTGTATAAAACAATAGGAGAGATATTATAGTTGTTTGCCTCAGCTTATTTTTTTAAAGATTTATTTATTTATGCAGACAAGAGCTGGGGTGTAGACCAGAGGTGTAGGGGAAGGGCAGGTGAGACGATTCACCAGAGACAGAGTGGGGAGCAGAGCAGGAAGATATACTGAAATACACTGCTGAGGGGAGCAGCTGGCGAGACAGGAGAAATCTGCTGCGCCATATGGGTCAGCAGCCTGGTCAAGGGTAGAACTCGTGCTGCAGTGGCTACTGATAGCTTCATAGTGCTGAGACTTAACCCCTTGTGCCACCAGGGAGGCCCTGCCTCAGGTTATTAAACATTCCCAAATCTCAAAATATGTATTTGTTCATATGGAGGCACTCTTAATTCTTAGTTATTACCAGTTATACCATTTTAATGGACTACCCAGTTGTGGGTATAATAGGTTAATAATAATGAGTATGTAATTTAAGGCCCTTTTTAATTTCCAGGATTAAGATCTTTGCTGGTAAAAAGACCCATATACTCATACTGAGTATTTAACTTACACACATATTTCAAGAAGCTCAATTTTTAAATAGCAGCCAAATCCAATTCTCAAAACCTGTAAGAGATCTTTAAAATTCACCTTAACATCTCTCTTTGAAGCTAATTTTACATATATCTTTTCTTGGATCCTTACTGTCAAGAGAGTCTCCTTCATATCTGATAGGTGACAATTCTCATTCTTTTACATCTTGGGAGGTCGTCACCATGGTCAGAGCTGGGAATTGGAGTGCTCTGAAAATTGATTTTCCATCATCTCCCTGTTTTTTTGCATTACATCTATCTGGTCTCATCAACAGTCATCACAGCTCTCTGTCTTTCATATCGGACACATTCAGCTTAAAGATAAATTAAAACTCAATAGAAAAGGGTAAAAGGTAACATCAGAACACAAGGTATCCTGTGGAATCTTTACTCTCAGAAGACTGTGTGGATATCTGTCCCATCTGAATAAATGGCACAGTGACAGATAATACTAATCCTAATTTAGTAACATACTCATGCAATGTAACAGTGCAAATCAAGAGATAAATTCTTGAAATAAGTTTTAATTACCATGAGTTGTACCCCTCCAAAAAATATCGATATAGTGAAAATTTTTTTCTTTTTTTTCCTGTGTTCACATTTGCATTTGTTTAACAAATTCTTAGTATGTGTTTGGAGCTGCTCTGAATACATTGCAAAATGAACTAATTTAATCCTCAAAATGACCAAAGAAGTATTGTGTTGCTCATCATGCAAATGTAAAATTGGAGACTCTCAGAGAGGTTAAATAATTGGCCAAGGGCACACAGCGTGTAAGTGAGTGAAGCTGGATTTGCAACTCAGATGGACTCCAATATCCATGAGTTTACCCATTTTGCTGAGCTTCCGGTGACGCTGAAACAGAAACCCACAATGCCTGTACTGCTCCACTGAGGTCGGGGGCAAACTCTTTCAGAGCTGTCAGGTGTGACTTTCACTGCTTTGACGAGGTTTATTTGGTAACTCCAGTATTTGAAGGCAATAGAGAGCAAGTAGTAATTTTCTGATAGTTAGCCTTGTGTAATTCAAAATGTTTCCTTTCACTTTTGAACTCATCTCTTAACCTTTTTGTTGTTAAAAATGGAGGATTTCAACACTTACAAAATGCTAAGTTATCAGGCTCGTTTCTTCCTTGCTTTTAGGGGGCTTTGTAGGTGTTAGTAAGTGGGAAAAAATATCGGTTAACCTCTCCTGGCTTAAATTCTCAGAATTACTCTTCCTGGAGAATCCATTGCTATATGAAGTAGATTCTTTCTGTCTAGATCAAATTTTGAAGTTTTTCTAAGTGCTACCAAAAAGTGTTATGTATTTAATTGTCAGAAGAGCTTCTAGTGTGAAGGAAGAAAGGCAAGGAAACAATACGTAAAAAGATTAGAGCAGAGACATTTGGATTTAGGAAACAAAGTATAATTGGTCAGTAAAATTGTTTAGGTTTGAAAATGTTCAGTGAACTAAATTTTAAAAGTCATTTCATTCTTAGTATCCATGTCCCTGTCGTGTATTCTCTGTCTTTGAAATGTACATATACCATTAAAAGGTTTTATTGAATTACCATTCACATGTCATGTAATTGATGTATTTAAATACAATTTGAAAATTAATAGTTTTCAGTATATTCACATATTTGAGTGCATCATTGCTATAGTCAACTGTAGAATATATTCATCACCTTCAAAGGTAACCCATGCCCTCTTCTGTCATTACCTCTTCTCTCTTCCTCCCCAACCCTAAGCAACAACTAGTCTACTTTCTTTCTCTATAGATTTGCTTATTCTGGACATTCCATAACAATGAAATAACATAATAAGCGTGTTTGTGTGGTTTCTTTCATTTAGCACATATTCAAAGTTGACCTATGTAGTATGTATCAGCTTCTTTTTGTGGTTGAACAACATTATTTTATATATTTACTTTTAATACTTTGTACATCATAAATATGTGTAACAATGTTATATGTAGCAAAAATTTCAGAACTGCAAATCAAGTGCATAAAGCCCTCATCTGCTGCTAGCAAAACCCTAAATGAAATTCAGGCAATCAACCATATATTTTTGTCTACATATATATCCAAGTATTGGAAACATCTGGGTTATATAAACAATTCTCAACTCTTACATAGATATTTGGTCTAACATAAATTTATTACTAATGTTGTCTATTATTTGTAACCACATCTATGCCTTCAGCAACTTAAAACACATATTTAAAGCTCAGTCCTCTTATACCAAAACATTTTCCTTAGTATTATGTATATGATTAGATTTTATTCTGTATGTTAATCAGCTATCATAAACATTGAAATGTCAAACCACAAATTCCAGACCATTTCCAAGCAATTGGATTCAGTCTCACAAAACCCAGATGCTAATGATTCCCCTAGATATATTTGTAGGTCTTCATAAATTACGGTTACTGAGCTACTAGTCTCAAATCCTATGCTACACATTGTCCAGTAAATACAAAAGTGAATTATAACTGTTAGTAGATTTAAATAAAATTTCATCAGAAAAATGCAAAGTTTAATTAAAAATCATATATAGCACAAAAACCATTAATATAAATAGCTGAGTAATGTTTAATAAATAATCAGGAAAAAAATTGCCCTATGTAGGATTATGGATATATTAGAAGGTGAAAGTCACTTGTAGTGATATTTAGCTTAATGTAATGTTATTCACATGTTGGCATACATTTCATCTTTAACCCTAGGTAGGAATTATTATTTAAGAAAAGAGTATCTTTCATAAAAATGGAAATTCAAAAACTTTTACATTCTCCTTTAAAAGAACAAATTTTGTATAAATTTCATTCAAGAACTTATGTCACTTTTGTAGCTCTTTTGTATTAAAAGGGGAAGTTTCGTCCAGAAAATATATATATACTCTGTAAACCCATATACTCTACAAAGCACTATGCTAAGAGTTTTGGGGATGAGAGGATGAAAACAAACCAAACAAGTTTGAATTTGACATGGTCCTCCCGCTGGTATCTTTTCAATCTGTTAGAGGAGATCAGGGGACCAAACTACCATAACAGTTCAGAAAGTGCAAATCCCTTTATTAAAATCTAAGTGTCATCTGGGCTCAAGGGAGTATGTAGCATTCAGGGAAGTTGTGAGACTTAACCCTAGTCTTCAAGGTTCACTTTTTGTTTTAGGAACAACTTTTGTTATGTCAAGGAAATCCTAAATGAGTTACTGGCAGGTTTGCAGAAGCTTACATCTATACCACCACAGTAATTATTTAGAATTCTGAAAATTAAAGCAATTATCTCTTGGATACATAAAAATAATATTTAACAAAGTATAAAAAACGCACTCAACAGAACAAAAATAAACAATGGGCTCATTGTCCTAACAAGATGCTGGACACATTCCTTCTGGAATTCTCAGTCCCAAGAAATAACCAAGAGGGTTTTGACTGATTCTCATTATAACCCATTAAAGACAATTCAAAGAAAATGAAAGTTCAGACTCCCCATAGCTTCGTGGGATGCTGCATTGAGCAACAAAGAAATTCTTTGGTTATTTCTCATATGTGTTCCATACAGAAGGAACAACATAAGCAGAGAGATAAAAGTAAGAAACCAGGGGATACCAATTGTTCACTTAGATTTGAGCAAAGACTATACACACAAAAGCAGTGGCTGAAATTGGGAAGCAAGGGTGTAGGCAGGGCTAATTTAAATAATTCATAAAGGCTTTGCACCTTTACTCTCAATGAAATACAGACCTATTTTTGGTTTACGAACAAGAAATAACATAAATATAATTCTGAATTCAGGCTCTTCTGATAAGTGTGTGCAGGAGTGTCAGAAAAGCAGGAACACATTACAGCATATTCTTATAATGAACCAGGGCCTTAGGCCCAGAATGTCCTTGGGACGCCTGTCCTATAAAGAGAAACTCAGGAAGGAGTAGATGGTGACATAAGCTTGACTGATGTCATCTTTATTTTCTCCTTGGAGATTTACTGTCTAAATTGGCATATTAAAGTTTCTGAAAAATTCCACTGCTTAAAAAAAAAAAAAAAACAGCTCATGAAAAACAAAGACCGAAGGACTCTTCTAGATCGAAGTAGGAACACGTCACTACTAAGTGAAATGTGATAGTAGCCCTAAAAGCACACATTTGTGAGACAAGTTTTGAAAATATTTAATGTCCATGGGTAGATAACAGTGTTATATCAGTGTCCAATTCCTGCTGTTTATCATTGTACTATGACTATATAAGATACTAACTTATGAAGTGTCCAGATAAAGGATATACAGGAATTCTTCGAATTTTTAAAAAATTTTCTATAAATCTGAAATTACTTCCAGATGAAATTTTAAAAATAGGCCTTATATATATATATATATAAAATAAGAAAGGCTATATATATATATATATATATATATATTATACAATTATACATATTATACATATATTATACAATTATACATATATTATACAATTATATATATATATATATATATAATTGTTTGGAAATGCTATATATATATATATATATATAGCATTTCCAAACAATTTTCTAAAGAAAACAGGAAATACCAAATTAAGGAAAAGTTATAAAGAAGTGGATGTCTAGAAATCAGAGGAAAGATTCAAAAAATGTTACTGAGACTTGAGGGAAGTGGGAGGAGACAGGCCTTGCTCAGTCTACCTGCCCAAGGAGGGCAGAAGGGTCTGTCTCCTCCATAGAACGACTGGGGAACAGATGGGTTGACAGCGAGAGCAGATGAGATCAGGACACATGACCAGTTCTGATTCTATTTATTCCTGTTCTTAACATTTTTCATATACATATATAATACATATACACACATACACATTTTAAAGCTAAACACCTATTTGTGATAAGCAACTACTCTCTATACCCTCTCTTGTTCTTGCAATATGCATTACTGGGAATGAAATCAAAGACAAAAAAGAATTCACAAGAATCCCAGTATGGATTTTTGGAAACATGGGTTTATTTTACCTCCATAGTATTTAGAACTAAATATCAGCACTTGTTTTATTAAGGTCACTAGAATTCTCCACTTAAAAAGATATTCTCTGGAGACTATGGTGATGGTTCACAGGTGACTTAGTGGTGGGAATTTTGTGGGGACTACACCTAAGAGGAGAAAGTAAACTGTGCAAAAATGAATAATGATGTAATACATATATAAATAAATAAATTCAATTAGTAATTAAAAATAAATTTAAAAAATATATTCCCTGGAGATTCTAGGATGGCTCCTTAAATCTAACACTCTGCTAAGGATTAGTAAAGACCTGGCTACTCACATTCATTTTTTTCTATAACCTATAATGCAATATAAGTACAATATGATTTTTGAATTGCATTTAAATTTATGTACTTTAAGCATATATTGAAAAATATATTCAAGCAGTCAGATATATCCCCAAGCCAATAACAGATGAAAATTGGAAACAACAGACTTATGACTACAACACCAAGGTTATTGTCTGAATTTTTAGCTTTCATGTGAATGTTTTCTTTTTGTGAAAATTTATTAATGTAACGCCCTCCAAATTTAATTATATAGAACCATGGGGAACATATTGCTCTGGAAATCTAAACAGGGATTTTGGTCTTAGTTGTTGAAACTTTCTATATGTTAATGAGGCTTAATTTATTAAAAATAGGTTAGGGAAATGAAACTAAACAGACACATGAGAGAGAGATCAAAACAGAAGAAGCTGGTCACTCATTAGAAAAGAAAGCAATGGCAAGGAAAATCCCAAAGCTGATACTCAGGTTTTGAACCTAGGTGACAAGCACAATTGCAAGCACAACATTACAGAAAGAGGGAGAAAATGAACAGAGGGTCACCGTCAGTAATCTTAGCTTATTTTATCTATCACATAATAAAAATTATAGAAGAGTTTAATTTGAGTGGGAGACTGAAACACTGGTTTCTGGCAATCAGAAAATTTGACCAGGTGTCAATTTCAGCTATTGTTTAGAACTTTATGGTTACTATTTCCTAGTATTATTTACCTTCTGCTTTTATTTTTCATTGAAAAGGCTTGATAATATGCCTTGTGCATAACAGGCTCTCAAAGCATATTGCATAATTACTGACTTATGAGACACACATGGATCAGTAAGCAAAACTAAGCAAGCAAATTTTAGTATCTCAGAGGACAATAACTGCTGTAGAGGAGTGACTTAGGGTATGTTATGTTATGTTCTCTACAATTTGCTGTAAAACAGTTGAGCACATGAACAATGTGCTATGTACAAATGTTATTACGCTGTACCCTGAGTGGGGGCTAGTACTAGATCTGTCATGGTGAGTTCATATTTCCAGTACCCTTATCAGGGGAGCAATAGTTCAGATGTGAACTTCATTTGAAAAACTCCAAACAAAAGCCTACATATGAATCAAAGACAGCTTCTAATAGCCTTTAGTATCTTTTCTATGATCAACACAGAAAGTGTTTATTTAGAGCCTCCCTGGTGGTGCAGCGGTTAAGCACTGCACTCTGGATCTGTTGGCAGTAGCTATGTGAGTTTGATGCCTTGCCGGGGAGATTCCCACATGGCACGGCAGAACTCTCCTGCCCCGCCCGCTGCTCCTGTCAGCAGTGTATTTCCGTCGGTCTGCTTGTTCTGCTCCCCACTCTGTCTCTGGTGAACCCTCTCGCTGCCCCACACCTCTGGCCTATACCCCAGCTTGTATGCTTAAATAAATAAATCTTTAAAAAAAAAAAAAACTGTTGGAAAGCTATAAAAAAAAGTGTTTATTTAGCGTACTTGATATGGCTGGAAATATTCTTCAGGCTATATTGGTGGCTCTGTATGTCAGAGCATGTGAATCTAGCCAGCCCATAGGCCCTACAAACTCTGCAATGGGACTCTGGGGTTTAGATTCTCACTAGACCCTTGTTCAGAAATTTGAGGACACTATTGCTTCACTCCAACTAGAAGTAAGGCCATATCTTGCTACTAGGACATCATAAGACACAGCTTTCAAATGTCCAAAAGGACAAAGAGCTTGTGCTTCATTAAGCTCAGGTTTCGTGGTTGGTTCACTGCTGTTTGCTAGTAAATGTTGGTCTGTGTATGGCATAGTTTATCCAGATACTTGCTTGATGTCTATTAACAAGTGCATGTAAGAAAAATACTCTAGTTCTTGACCACTCTAAAGATCTGCCTTAAAAAGAACTTAGTACTTGCAAATGATCAAATTGGCTCAGTCAGTAGTCAGTGACGATGTCTCTTAGGGTGTGACATTTAAACTGAGACACAGAGGAAATAATTTAAAGAGTGAGACTAGGGATATTTCAGGGAAAACAGGATGGTCTGTATGACTAGAATTTAGAAAATAAGGGAGAAAATGATGAGATGAAATCAGTGGTTAAAGACATCGTATAGAATTTGAGTTGGATTTTAAGACACTGAGGGGCTAAAACTATTTTAACCAAGAGAATGGTATGATTTACATTTAGAAAAGTGATTCCAGAGTTTCTTGAAGAACAAATTGGAGGACAATAAGGGTCAAAGAAAATAAACCAGTCAGGAAGGTTTTTCCAGTCAACAAAATGGAGAGGATAGTGGATTGGACATGGGTGGTAGCAGTGGAGATAGAAATGCCTAAATAACAATCCCTAAAGAAAGAGGGAAAATGACATGTGAGGAAAAGAAAAAAATAAGGATGAAGTTTTGGATTTGGATTTGAGCAATATATTAGATGATGCTGCAAGTTTATTGTGATGAGAGCCCGGGGGTTGCTCCACTGGTTGCTTTTTGTGTCTTCTCAGCATATAAAATAGTAGCAATCAAACACAGAATATTTTTAAATAGTTTTACTAATTAGAAAAGTATTTCAAATACATCACAAAATGTACTTAGTCATCCTAAGAGCATCATTATCTGGAAGTAGAAGGTATGCCTTCTCAGATTGGAAAATCCTGCCATACTGATGGGACAAAATTGATTGTCATTCCATAATGCTTTAAAGCAATTAGTGTTGTATCAGCCATTCACATTTGACTAAAAGTAAAATTGATAGCAAAAAAAGCCTAGGGGAAATGGTTCTTTTTATTTAAATGGAATAAGATAACTAGCACTTTCATTTAAAATTAATTTATATAAAATACAAGCAAATATTTGCAATGTATAATTATTATTTAGTAGAAAAGATAATCAGGAAGTCCCTCAGAAAGTGAAGACTGAACAATTAAAATCTTCAGGATACACAACAGATTTGAATTGATCAGTCAAACTAATCCAAATACATAGAAATAAAGTCAACAACAATAGCACAGCTCTGATTTACTATGTGGATACTATGCTCCTGGAATCTTTCTTTGAAGTATATCATGCATAATTGTCTCTAGAGTAATACAAGATAGGCTTTATTATGTCTAATTTATATTTGAAGGAAACGGGACATAAAATAAATATCCCAGATGTATCTCAGTGATTGAGGATGAAGCATCAAACTTGGTTCTGATGTTTCCCTAAAACTGCTATGTTTATTGAGGATACTTTATTAATACATAAAACAAAAGGTGAAATCAATATTAATGCATCTTTTAACATGTGGCTTGGAAAGATACTAGCATACTAAAGAGACAGTTTACAATTTTTTTCATTTATTTAAATTTTGTGTAAGTCAAAACTTTCAAATTGTGAGATCCCCATGTCCCATATGTACTAGACAGAGAAAACATTTTCTATTCTAACTCATCCCCACTCATGAAAGTAATCATCAGACCGAGATCCAAACCACTGGACAGTTCTATAATACTACACAATACTTATGTGTGAACATGAAATGATGCCAAATTCTGGGAGTACATAAAAAGCAAACAGGAAAATCAGAGAATGAGGATTCAATTTATAGAAAGATAAATCTGTCTCCTAACCCTTCTCGACATGTCAGTACTTTCTTCAACCTCTACAATTTTCAGATGGATGGAAAAATCCTGTCTAAGCAGAATTCATCTTATTCTGTTTCAGAAGGGTGCTTCATTTGACTTTCCTTCCAGAAATCAACATGGTTTATTCATTTTGTTCTCCTTTCCTGACTATTAAGTCAGAATTTGTATTTATATAGGAACTATACTGAAAAGTGTAAAAATTCAATGACTTTCATATGACAGGAAGTTAATTAATAATCTATGTATAACTACTACTTAGTTATATATATATATAATTACCATTAACTTAATTACCATTACTTAATTGCCGTTAAGTAAAATTCTTTTATCTATTATATTAACCTCAACATATTAGATTTCATTTCTGTACAGGATTGCTATTAGCATTCAACTAGTTCTATGTCATTTTCATCCTTAGAATACACTTGGAAAATGCATTAATATTTTACCAATACAATAGTCTGAATGTGTACCCCCAAATATTGTATGTTGAAATTCTACTCCCCCCACCAAATTTTATTTTTAGGAAGTGGGGTCTCTGACACATGCTTAGGTCATAAGAGTTGGGTCTTCATAAATGGGGTTAGGACCTTATAAAGGAAGCTGGAGAGAGTGCCATCATGTGAGAACTCAGCAAGAAGGCACGGACTCTGGAATAGGAAGACAGCCCTCCCCTGTCCATGCTGGCACCTTGATCTTGGACTTTCCAGTTGCATGTAAGAAAGAAATTGCTGTTGTTTATTAACTACCCCCTCATGGTGTTTGGTTATAGCAACTCAGATGAGTAAGACAACCAAACCAAAATCAATTGCTTCTGAACTCTTCTAATACTATTTTGCAAATTAGTTAAATCTGAATTGTTTGTTTTGAAAATGGATCCCCAAGGAACAAGTGATTCCACTAAAATCAGGAACAAGACAAAGAATGCTCACTTTCACTACTACTTTTCAACATAGTATTAGAAGTCGTCACTGAGCAATAAGGCAAGAAAAGGCACAAAAAGAATCCAAATTGGAAAGGAAGAATTGAAACTTTCTCTTTTCACAGATGGCATTGTTATATACCTAAGGAATCCAAGAGACTCCACCAAAAAAGTACTAGAAATAGCAAATAATACAGTAAAATGGCAGGACACAAAGTCAGTACATAAAACACTGCAAACAATGAATTAGAAGAAAGAGAATTTTTTTTAATTACATTTACAATAGAAATAGATGCTCCTTATAATTTTGTAGACTTATACTAGACATATGAAAATATAATTGAAATTTCCTTTTCTTATAAATGTTTGTGGAATGAATAAAGGTTAAGAATAATTCTATTTAAATTCATAATATTGAATTTTTTTATCCAAGTTAGGATAATATTTTTTTAAGTAACTTCTATTTTTATATAAGAGGGAACAGCAGTACGGGGATAGGCAGAGCCTTGCAATAAAACCCTGCCTCATTCAAATACTCCTAAGAATCTGGCACCCACCTTCCAAGGTGGGTGGTGTCAAATATGACCACAGAGAGTATCCAAGTTCTGCTTCATACTCCTGCATAAAGATGAATGTTGAATTATTTACTTAAAAATACATAATCTTTGCTACTATAACCTATGGAAATCATTTCAACTCATCGTACCAGTTTTATATCAGTGATCAAAAGAGACAAACTTGGATTGGAATTCTAGCTATTCCATATCCTGGGTAAATGTTCAAAAGTTCCACTCTCCATCTGTAAGGTAGAGATAGAAATAGTATCTTATTAATTGAGTTATTGCAAGTCTCAGAAATTATCCATGTAGCACTATGTATAATGACCGCACATAATATATACTGAATAGATTTGAGCTGATAATAATTATGTCACAAGCACTGGCATACCCATGAAGATAAATTAGCTTAAAATTCACAAGATATATGGAACTCCTCAGAGGATAGTGTTACATGAATGGTAGGCATTACATAGAATATTATTATACATCGAACATCGAAGACACTGCCACTTACTGGAAACAAAGACATGATTAATTAGCTGTAGATGATTTTAAATGAAATGTTTTGTATAGTAAAAAAATCATTTTCATATCAAGGCACTAACAGAATAATGTTTGGAAAGTTGAAAACACACACACACACACACACACACACACAGGGTCCATCATGGGTGATCCAGGGAGCAGTAACAGAAGGACACAAAGAAGAGAATTTGTCATGTAATTGCATTCTGTCAAACAGTTAGATAAGCAGCCAGCAGTTTTGCATTAGAATGCATTTCGTTATCCCCTTTACAATGGGTTACTAATCCTATAAATATTTATTACTGAACTAAAGAAAGGAGCATAAGCTTTTACCCTTTATGAAAGGTCTGTAACCTGCACAGTGCCGGTGAAGTATAAAACCCTGATGATTTGGTTACTTCTTAATATGTTAAAGGCTAGACTGAGTTTGGCACATGTGAGCACTCTGAATGCAGTTGTCAGAGGCACAGTCCTGGAGGGCAATTGTGAGCATATGCTTCAGTGGGTGAGCTATCAAACCCACAGCTGCTCTCTACCCCAACCTGAAGCAGTACAATGCAGACTCACAGATTAGTAGATTTAACCTTGAGTAGTTGGGAATAAGGTTCAATCCCTTATGAATACACTGAACACAAGAACAAAAGGAGAAAGGACAGGAGAAACACTTTCCTTGAGATAATTCTGTATCTGTATACATTAAATAATATTATACCTCCACTATGGTATGGAGGAAATAGACTGGTTCTTTTTTTTTTTTTTTTTTTTGGTATGGTCACTTTCACACACTCACACTCTCTCTCCATTTCCAGTTCTATGTACTGTATGTGTTGAAAAAGCAAAAAATACTTCACTTATGGCTTTCAGATCTTTTCATATCCTGTCTGCTCCCAAAATTATTAAGTAGCTAATAATAAAATCATAAAAATAAGAAAAGGACTGAAAGAGGTATTGCTTAAACAAAGAAAATTATCGAAAATAAAAGGAAAGGTAGAAAAAGATCAAAATCTACTGGTTGAGAAAATCTATAGTAACTAAACATGATAATTATGAATTTCCTTTTCAACCAAGAGAGAGAGGAAAATGCAATAAGTAAATGTCACCATTCTTTTAATTTAAAATGCTATGATGCTTCTGCAAACCTGCACATCAATCCACCGTTTGTTCGCCTTGCCGTGTTGGTGTGCTAATGAGTACTAGTAGGCAGTGAGCAATGGGCTCGTTTTCTCCATCTGTGTGCCTGTATAAATATAAATTTATACACAGCTATATAAATTTATATACACGGCTAGTTTTGTTGATAGTTGAAGTGAAAACACAGGAGCTACTTACGAAGTTAAAGTTTGGAATTTTTATCAAAACTGCAATGAGATATCACCTCACACCAGAAAGAATGGCCCACACTAAAAAAACAAAAATAAAAACAAAACTAACAACTGGGCCTCCCTGGTGGTGCAATGGGTTAAGCGCACACTATGAAGCTATCCAGAGTCACTGCAGCAACTGTTCAATATCCGGCCAGGGGGATTCCCACATGGCGCAACAGACCTCTCCTGCCTCACCCACTGCTTCCCCCAGCAGTGTACTTCAGTCAGTCTGCCTGTTCTGCTCCTCATTCTGTCTCTGGTGAATCCTCTCACCACCCCACACCTCTGGCCTACACCTCAGCTTGTATGCATAAATAAATAAATCTTAAAAAAAAAACAACTAACAACCACAAATGCTGGCAAGGATTGGAGGAAAGGAAACTCTCTTACATTGCTGGTGGGAATGCAAACCGATCCAACAGCTATGGAAATCCATGTGGAGGACACTCAAATTACTAAAAATGTATCTACCATATGACCCAGCAATTCCAGTCTTAGGAATCTACCCAAAGGACACAAAAACATTAATTCAAAAAGATACTTGCACTCCTATGTTCATCGGAGCTCTATTTACAATAACTAAAATATGGGAACAAGTTAAATGTCCCAAAAATAGATGACTGGATCAAGAAGGTGTGGTATATATATGCAATGGAATACTACTCAGAAATCAAAAAAAATGAACACATGCCATTCTCAGCAACATGGATGGAGCTGGAAGGAATCATGCTTAGTGAAATAAGTCAGAAGGAAAAAGAAAAATATCACATGATTTCACTTGTAGGAGGAACATAGGGAAACCATAACAAGGATCAGAAAAAGACAAAACTAGCAGTCATACTACAAATTGGAGCCATTCTTCTGGGGAGGGAAAGGGATCAAAATGGGAGGGAAGAGCACAGGCGTCTATGGTGATGGTTCGTGGGTGTCTTGGTGATGGTAATTTCATGGGGACAACACCTGAGAGGAGAAATCAAATATTCTACAAAACAATGATGTAAAAATACATACATACATACATATATAAATACATAAATAAAATAAAGATTGGAATTTTTAATGCAGACATTCTAAAAGGGAAATAATTCATTATGATTACATGCTATTGAGAAAAACAGTTTTGAACAAGTAAATGCAACTCTAATAAATACCTCCCAAAGTGATGGGTACATACTCCTCTTGTTGCCAGGAGCAAGGAGATCCTACCTATCCCTATTTAACCAAACATTTATGTCTGCCTAAGTGTGTGGTGGTTAAAGATGCAGGTTCAGGAGTTAGGATTCTAGGCAATGATTAGCCTAGATGATGGATGATTAATTTTATAATCTCAGTCAAGTTATTTAGCTTTCTTTTCTCCCAGTTTCTCGTTGTTATAGTGTGTATTTTAGCAGTCCCTACTGCCTAGGAAATTCTGTTGTTGTGAGGATGAAATGGTACTTCTTTTCATGGCAGTCCTATGGCTCTGTGAGCATGTGGCAAAAGCTGCAAGGTCTCTTGAGTCCCAGCCTTGGGATTCTTCAAATCTCACTTTTGTGGCATTGCATTAATCAAAGTGAGTCATTAAACCAACCAAGATTCAGGGCTTCAACCCAGATTCTCCATAGGATGAGTTGCAAAGTACTATGGTCATTTTCACAGATTTCCATGTGGCAGTGGAGATGAAAAGACCATAGAGAATGTAGGGTGAATACATGGTTTTTTTTTTTATTGTTATTTATGTCTTTTACAATTTATATTCCCCCTGGGAGGGTGAATACATGTTAACTTTTGTTTGGATATGAAGAAAAAGAAAAGAAAAGGAACCATTGAAGAACCAAATTTTCTATTCTGAGCAATGAGGTGAATATTTTTGCAGACCCATTGGTACTAAATTGAGAATCATCTCACCATTTAAATTATCATGTATGGTTTTCAAAGCCACTAATCAACTATTCAGGTTGTTTTGAGAACCATAATCCTCAATGTTATTTAAATATTGTTGAATTTGCTGTGACTTTTAATTCAAGGGCTAAAAATAATTTATTAACTGTACAGATTAAAATATATTACTCGTATTAGGTCCATAAGAATGAACTCCATATATCCTGATTTAGACAAATTTTGTTGTTTTTTGAGCAAAACATGAGTAACTGACTTTCTAATAAATAGGTACAACAAAGCTATATAAAACAAGTGACCTTTGATGTTCTTTTATAGTCTCAGTATCCCAACAATTACAATGGAAAATGTGTTGACATCTTCCCTTAACAGAATATTCCTAATGGTGTAAATGCCCATTCTTTATGGTGAAATTAGCTTATTCTAGGTAGATGTTTTGGCTTGCATTCATATAATGAGTGAAAGCTTCTCCGTAAGAAAATTATTGTCCATATTCATAACACAAATTCCAAAGAATCAAAGGCAATATCTTGAAAGTAAATATTATTAAATATATCTTTTTTTTCCATAGGGTAGTTGCATGTTTTTGGTGATTTTATTTTTTCAATTTTATCTAATTTTAATTGAGTTAATATTTGGATTCTCCCATCAGGTATTACCACCATAGTCCACACAACAGCCCATTGTACTTATTTCCTTCTTTGTTCATACTCCTACCCCACTTCTTCCCCACCTGATACTTCAGTTCTGTGGTCAGCTGTCAAACATTAGTTTTTAAGTTTGTTTTTATCTGACTCTTATATATTTCACATATTTGATATTAATCAATAACAAGTATCACCACATGTTGAGTTGAATTCACGATCCTGGATACTAACAAAAAATTACTGCAGCTGGATACCTCTTACTTCTGATCCTACCTATGAATATGAATTTAGTGGCCTTTCTGTGAATATTCCTAACTATTTCTCCTCATCATCTCTTCTCTATCTCCATTACCATTGGCTTAATTTAGACTCTGAACAGTTCCTTAGCAGGTCTTCATACTTTTAGTCTTTTCCTCATGCCTTCTCTCTACATGTTTCAAAAATCGAAATCTTATCAACTTCTATACATAAAAAAATAATGTCTTTGTTACCCTCAGTGTTCATACCAAAACAATATTTAATGGATTTCATAATAAATTAACAGATTAATTTAAACTCAAATTCTCAATAGAAAAAAAATTGATTTGTTACTCCAAAGACCAGACTACTGATTTTCATGGCTATAATTCAAGCAGTATGTTCAACAATTTTTGAATGGAAATATTGGAGGTAAATTGTATTCAGTGCCTTAAATTTCAAAGCATTGGGGTTTATTTGTTTTTTCAGTTTTTTTTTTATTCCACATGTAATTGTTGGAATAATATATATATATATATATATATATATATATATATATATATATATATATATATATATATATATATATGATGTTGCAACAAGGTGACTACTTTCAAATTATCAGTGTTTGAGTTGTTCATGATCATATCCTAAAAATCTAGGTTCCTTATGTTAATGAAAAACATGCATTTACTGAGTACTGGTTCCTGAGAAAGAGAGAAAGAAGAAAAAACATGGTCCTTGGTCTTAAGGACCCCATGGCCCAGTAGGTAACATATGAAACAGATTTTACAGATAGAAATATTTAAGTATGGTACAGGCCAACATAAAGTTAGAAGACTAGGTGTCAAATTACATTGGACTAGACAAATGCTTCGTTAAAACTGGTGAAATTAGGGAAAACATCACAGCTGAGCTGATAGTTGAACTAAGGAACTTACATATAGAAAAATTAGGAAGTTAGGCCTTCGAGTCAGAGGAAATGGAACAAATGATCTTATGGAAATATGGTTCAGGGAAGTATAATGACTTAATCATGCTTAAGTTTCAATAGGAAAAATTAGTGGAGCGTGAAAGACTAAAATGTGCTGGACCCCCTGTTCTAGCCCTGCCCACGATAGCACACATAAAGCACAAGGTTAAATTACATGAAATTAACATTTGTATAGATCAGAAGAGTCAGATATTGGGATTTTATAGATTCAGACTTCTAAAATCCATACGTAAAGCATTCCACTTTAGCAAGTTTCTTTAATTTGACACTTAACTTATGAGAAAAAGAGACCCACTTAATGCCTTTTTGGGTAAAGAATGGTTTAGTGAGGCAATACAGAAAGCTCTCCTATAAGTCCAAGAATAAGAATTGAACTCAGCTGAACATCATGGAAAATAACATCATAGAAATGACATCCAGTCTGCTCTTGTCGGGGTATTGCTGTTCTTCCTGATGATCTGTCCCACTTTTCTTTCACTGTCAATTGATTTATTTGACTTACTCATAGTTTCCACTTCTCATGACTTCAACTTACTCTGGATACCATATCCCCATCCTTTTTCCTAATCACTCCTTTTCGCCTCAACATTCTCCATCAACTGACAGCGTGCACACAAGTTTGAAATTGTCAAAGGATGAATCTCATGGACTTAGCTCATCTTTTAGTGCTAGGCTATAGATCACAGGAAGTCCATAAGCTGGCTGCCTTTCTGGGGCCCACTATCCTCCTCCAGGTCAACTGCCTTTGACTATGAAATAGCTTAGTTATTTAGTGTTAGGAGGTATGAATGGGGTCAATACCCTCACAAGACAACCTGATTAACAGACTTAGGGAGGCTGAGCAAACACTGCTTATTTCCCTGGGAAGATTGGGGTAAGTGTGCCTCTGAGTAATTTCTGGATGTCTGAGAGGACCAAATTGTTAACATTTCATTTTCAATTTTAATAATATCTAAGAAATGTGTCTCTAGTATCATTATTCAGAATACCCATAATCACCATTAAACCTAACATTTCTTGGTTAAATAATTTCTATCATTGCTGGAATTTGAGCCCAAGGGAGGGGAAAATATCACTAATTAAGTAGCAACAGCATGATGTCCTTTTTTATTAACTAAATCCTTTGGAGTATATAAGTGATACTTTACAGTCATTCCTTGTATACCTACCCATATTAAATATACTTGAATGTCTGCTTTGTAGTGTTAAAAATAAAAGGCCTCCTTGGAAAGCCAGTAGCTACTAGAAAAACTGGTGAGCTCCAGTCCTGGCAGTAGCTTTTCTCCTTCTTCTTATCATCTTACATCTTTTTTTGAAAACCACCATTAGTAGCCTTTACCCATGTGGTATGTTATTTCTCTACAGGAATTAAGGTAGCTTGACTAGCAATGAACAACTTCATAATGAGGTGATTACTTTTAAAATGTGTAGATTCTAGTCTGGCTCTAATAAATATCAAATAGAGCATGAGACAAATGTCACAGAAATTTCTTTTACACTTCCTATGTAGTGAAAAAATTCAAGGAAAAAAATCCATTCAACAGTCAATATTAAATGCTCTTAATAAATGAAATGTTATCAGGCAAAAGTGGAACTCAGTAATGATAAATGAATAATAGTCCTTAACCTTGATGCTACACTCAGGAAAATGTATGCCCCGACCCCCACTAAATTTACCGAGAACATGCCCTCACATCTATTAAAATGTTTGAGGTGAGAATTTGGGACTAGAAACTGAAAAGTGGTAAATAGGAGGGCTTTTCAGTCTCACCGCTCCCCCCACCCACCCCAGCCTCCTTTTCTTTCCTCTTTATCATCTACACTTTTCATCTATTTAGAGGAGGGCTGCCAATAATGTGAAGCATCCTAATAGTTGACTACACCCCTAGAATTCTATGCATGATTTGTTTCCCCAGCATTAAAGAAGAGTCTAATTTGGTGGAAATAGAGAGTAGGTCCCCAACATAAAAACCGGGGGTAGGAGAGAGATGGTAGAAGGAAATGTGACCTCAAAAACATAGCATTCAGACAGGCCAGCAGTATCACTATCTCTTATCTTGGCTCCTGCTGTTTCTTTTAGTGTCTTTTTTCTTTTAAGACCATGGAGATGGATCACGGGTGAATTGGTGGTGGGCTACCCAAGGGGAATACAAAATGTAAAAGACATAAATAACAAAAGAAAATTTTTTTTAAAAAGATCATTTATTCAATTATTCACTCATCAACAACCTATTGATCCAAATATCCATCAATTCATCCATTCATTCATCCATCAGAGAACTTATTGTGTGTCTTTGTGTGTATATCATGGTACTGATGACCAGAATTTGTCAAGACCAGTTGTATCAAAATTTACATCCATAAACTCCTTAGATAACTGTGAATCTTATGTTTAAAAGTGTAAACAAATGTTTAAAGAAGTTTTATGTAGTCAAAAAGGCACCTACCTACTTTAGAATCAGACGGTCTTAAATTTGGATCTCAGTTCCAGAATTTACTGTTATAGAACCTTCAGAAAGGAATTACTTCTCTTAATTTTTTTCAACTCTAATATTCAATTAAAAGAGAATTAATAACTTGATAATACTTCACTTCTTAAAATTTAATTAAATCATGTAGACAGGAGCCTGGAACATTGTGAATGTTCAAAAATGTGTTCAGTGTATATTTGTCAGTCCACCCCATGTTAATATTAGTCACCTAATACAATTTTAAGCCCAGAAAATCAATATTATATGAAGGTACATTAACCACTTAAAGTCACTACTCTGGAAATACTCTTATTCTGAAAGCAGTCCATTAACACTTTAAGGGTGACTAGGCTGACATGCTGGTTCCCCAAGCAAAGGAAGAGTTTGTCTTATAGGTCACTTGGGACTATTTAACAAGAGAACAGAGTACTCTCCAATGCAATTTGTTTAGCAACTAAAAATTCCTCTATGATGTAACAGAAGTTGAACGAGACTATCCTTTACTAATCACTTCTTCAGTATTCTTCATTTGAGTCACTCTTCAGTTTACTCTTGGGAAAAAGCAGGATGTTTTCTTTCAGAGAAGAATCCCTCTACAGGAGGTTTAAAGCTTTTTCTTATAATTCTTTTTTAAATATAATTCACTTGTTTATATATATATTGTATCATTGTTCATTTTTTTACGTTGTTTGCTTGCTCCTCTCAGGTGTAGTTCCCACAGAATTCCCACCACCAGCTCACCCGTGCACTATCACCACATAGTCCCTTGTGCCCCTCTCTCCCCTGTTTTAATCCCTCTCTCTCTTATCATTTCTTCTGTATTATGAAATTGCTTTCACAACTAATCAATAGCAGGGTAAATGGATGTCACAGGCCCTAAAATTAAATAAAATAACCGCTTGATCCACCCAAAGTTCAGTAAGATACATTTTACAAACAGCAGAAGGTAAGAATCAGTGTAATAGACTCCTTGGTCAACTTAGAACAAGCACTCTTAGAAAATTTGTAGACATGTGAATTAAATGAATGGTTCCATCAAAATCTGGTATATCATGGTTAAGATGGTTTAGGGAAAAGCAGGTCATTCTTTACAAACTTATAACAAAAGATCCAAAGTGAGTGTTCTCTGTCATTTGCCTGTGTCTTCTGAGAGCTAGTGAATTCCTTCAACTTTCATTGCCTTGTTTGTTTCTTTTAAAGTCTGGCAGAGTGTCTGATATCTCGTGAGCATTCAATATGTATCAGCTGAATGAATAAATGAACAAAGGGATGAAAGAAAATGTTTTAAACACAAATGTACTTGATTTAAAAAATAATTTATATTTTACCTTCCTTTTGAATCAAATAAGTATATTAAAAGGATACATTTATTTCAGTCATTCTCCACCACTTTGTATATAATTTTTCTGGTATTTTAGGTTAACTTATTCATAAAGACCACAACACAGTAGCTAATAATATTTTTATTGATGCTGCTTATATTTTTCTGTTTCTAAGTTTCCCTCAAATTAAGGAGCTTCTTATTTTGATGCTTAGCAATTTCTTTAGTCTCTACTGCTTCTTGCATCCCCTCCTCTTTGTTCTAGCTTTGATTATCCTATTCTTGAAGTATATGCTTTAGTGGTTCTTTCACAGAACTTGTGAAGGCAAAATTCTTTCTTAGTTTGGAAGTTTTAATTCTTGTCTTCATTCTGTAATAGTAGTTTGGTTCCGCAGTTTTTCTAGGTGGATAGTTATATCCTTTAGCACATCATCTTCTGGTGACTAAAGAATTGACAAATGATATTAATCACACCAGTTAGGAAAGTATACCCAGGAAATACTATGTGGAAGAAAATACTAGACCTGATATTTTCATAGAAAACAATTTTATATTTAAATCAGTAGTTCCACTGCTACTGTATTTAGCTTTTTAAAAAAATAATTGAGGGTCTCCCCGGTGGCACAGCGGTTGAGCACTGCGCTGTGGAGCTGGCGGCAGCGCACAATGCGAGTTCGACGCCCAGCCGGGGAGAATCCCACATGGTGCGGCAGACCTCTCCTGCCTCGCCCGCTGCTCCCCTCAACAGTGTATTTCTGATCTGCCTGTTCTGCTCCCCACTCTGTCTCTGGTGAGCCCTCTCGCCGCCCCACACCTCTGGCCTGTACCCCAGCTTGTATGCATAAATAAATAAATCTTAAAAAAAATTGAAATTAAATTTTTAAGTGTATTAAATGCCTATTGAAGGCCAGAGACTCTTTCACCCCATTTAGTCACATACTCTTAGAAAACTTTAATGGCTCCATATTTCACAGATGAGGAAACTGAAGCTAAGGTGGCCAAATAATTTACCCATGATCACATAACTATGAAATAGCATTCATGATATGCAAATCTAGGTCTTCTAATTCCAAACCAGTACAGTTGCCTCTATAATTAATATTTATTTTTATCCCTTCACTTATTGTTATGAGAGTGAAAGGAAATAGATTAACACCCTTAAGATACAGAGGTCTCTCATTTAATGGTCACATAATTTGTGATGCTGTCTTCCTCAGGGGCTCCAAGGTAGATGTCAGCCCACTAAGCTCAAAGACCAGAAACCCCAACTTACTCCTGCCAACTGAGGAAACTACTTCTGGAGGCTGAAAGTTAGGAACTCAGTTCTTGCTTGAGTAATCATGGTCACAAGTTTTCGATTCAGGGTAGGTTCCCTCAACCACATCTTGAGAAATTGAAAAATGGCAAAATTGAAATACAAATGACCTTTGAATTACAGAAGAGCCTTTACTCTGGAGAAAAATGTAATTCAGTTTTCAGGCACATTCTACTTCTTTTATGATTTGAGGATATCGCAAGGCATGCCAGAAAGTCTAATGGGATATACTTGGTGGAGTAGGTCATTTCTGGGGAGAGAGTTTTGATTTTTATTTACAGCATACAAGCATGGGAATTAGAGGGACTGAATTTCAGTCTAGACCTGGATCCAATTTGCTTTGAGAACACCTACAAGTCATGTCAGTTCATGAAATTCAGTTTTCTCATTTATAAAATATAAAATCTGAAGGAGATATCTGTAGTTTAATGTGTGAGCTGAATCCATTTCTATTTATTGGACAAACTTTGATGTTTTTATTTTTTTTATTTACTAACACAATGCATGTGTATAAAAGTAAATGAATAGGTATTCATTTTTGTTTTCCTTTTTCCTGTCTTCCATTCAGCTGATAAAGTTTTAAATATGTTTGGTCTTATGGCCTCCCTGGTGGCCTACAGGTTAAGTCTCAGCGTCACGGCTGTGACTTGAGTTCAATCCCGACCAGGGAGCTGACCCACATGTGGCACAGCAGACCTCTTCTGTCTTGCCCGCTGCTCCCCTTAGGAGCATATTTCAGTAAATCCGTCTATTCTGCTCTCCACTCTGTCTCTGGTGAATCCTCTCACCCCACACCTCTGACCTACACCCCAGTTCTTCTACACACAAAAAAAATAAATAAAATCCATAAAAAATAAATAAATGTTTTTGGCCTCATATGTGTATGTTTGTGTATATATGTCTATGTATTTCCTAATCACTTAGGCACTGTACATATAGTTTCTTCCACTAGAGATTATGCCTAGATTCTTTTTATTTTTATTAACTAAATTTTTATTTTAAAATAAATGTAGATTGTTATGTATAATAGTAAGAAATTACATAGAGTCTATACACTTTTTCCCAATTTTCCCCAATGGTAATGATATCTCTCAAAAATATAGTTCAACATCCAGTCAGGATATTGATACAGAACATTTCTATCACATACGTCTCTCCTATTATTTTTTATAACCCACACCCACATCCCTCTTACACTACCCGTATCCCCATCTTGCCCCTGATCTCCAGGAACCACTAATCCATTCTCCATTTCTAAAATGTTATCATTTTTAAACTGTTTTATAAATGGACTCATATAGTATATAAAGTTTTGAAATTGGCTTTTTTTCACTCCACATAATACCCCGGAGATTAATACAAGTGGTTGCATAAATCAATCAGTCCCTTTTGTTGCTGTATTAATAGTATTTCTTAATGATGGTTTTGATTTGCATTTCCTTGATTATAAGTGATGTTGAGCATTTTTTCATGTATCTGTTGGCCATTTGCTTTTCTTCTTTGGAGAAGTGCCTTTTGAGCAATTCTGCCCATTTTTTGACTGGGTTATTGGCTTTGTTTTTGTTGAGTTGTGTGAGTTCCTTGTAAATGTTTGTTATCAGTCCTTTATCAGATGTATTGTGTGCAAAGATCTTTTCCCAGCTGGTAGGGTGTCTGCTTGTTTTGGTTAATGTCTCTTTTGCTGTACAGAAGCTTTTTATTTCGATGTAATCCCACCTGTTTATCTTGTCCTTCACTTCCTTCGCTTTGGGGGATGTGTCGTTAAAGATTTTGCCAAAAGGATACATACACCTGTATGTTCATTGTAGCACTGTTTACAATAGCAAAGGTATGGAAGCAACCCAGATGTCCAAAAATAGATGATTGGATCAAGAAGATGTGGTACATATACACAATGGAATACTATTCAGCATTCAAAGAAGATAAACACATGCAATTTGCAGCAACATGGATGGAATTAGAGGGGATCATACTCAGCGAAACAAGCCAGAAAGAAAGAGAAAAATATCGAATGGTTTCACTTATAACAGGACTATAGGGAAA
>PVIJ01015468.1:0-36404 GCA_004024925.1 Scalopus aquaticus
ACTCAGTGAAATAAGCCAGAAAGAAAGAGAAAAATATCGAATGGTTTCACTTATAACAGGACTATAGGGAGGCCGGGTGGGAGAGAGACAATCAGTGGGGGGGTAGGGGGGGAGGAAGGAGCCGGAGGGAGGGAAGGGAAAGGGCACAAAATGGAATAGAAAAGAACACAAGGGACCATGGAGATGGATCACGGGTGAACTGGTGGTGGGCTACCCTAGGGGAATGCAAAATGTAAAAGACATAAATAACAATAAAAATATATATTAAAAAAAAATAATAAAAAAATAAAAGGCCATAACTGACTTAAAAAGGCCCTAATATGTAGTATCTTGGTGTGCTGAACATGAATATAACCCTGAAAATTTTTTATTAGCTCTCGTTTTGAAGATATTTCATATAATTCATTTTATATGTTTCACCGTGTAAATTGATCCAGTAGAACTGCAACAACATCTTAAATCAGCCTAGAATGATGTAATATTGCATCGCGTTGCATAGAACCATCATGCACACATCATCCAGAGTGGATTGCATCATTTTGTGATTCAATGCAATGCTACTGCCAGGCGGCTGCTGAAGTAAGGTGACGTCAGCAGTGCACGATACAAAGCCCAGTCAGAAAGGTTGAACATTGAAAATATTTCAGACTTTGTGTGAGACAGTTGAAACTACTGTTCCATAGAACTGTTATTATTTGATCCATTTAGGCACAATACAGAATAGTAATGCCTCGGAAGTGTGTTAATAGCATGGACAATTTCTGCTCTATTTGTGGGGAAGTGACATTTGCCAACCAGAAGAAAAGGATCACTTCTCAAGTGAAGAAGGCTTATTGTCTTGATTTTGGATGCAAGGTTGGTGACCAAGACAAGCCTTGGGCCCCGCATAGATGCTGTGCTCCATGTAAAACAAAGTTTTCACAGTGGTTCCATGGCAAAAGACCATCAATGCCGTTTGCAGTCCCCAGGGTGTGGAGAGAGCCAAGCGACCACATAAAAGACTGTTACATCTGCTTGTTTCCTCCTCTTTCCAGTGGAATAATGAAGCAAAAGAAGTAGAGAATAGTCTACGCAAACATTGTGTCTGCATTGAGATGACCGGTTCAACAACTGCTGCGGGGTGATGCGAAACAAGCATGGGATGCTTTTCGCCTGGTGTCTACAAACTTTCTTGGGAATGTTAGGGCAGAAAACTACAAGGAACTAGTAGAAGACATGCTGATGCAGTATCAGAAACTTGCCTGCAATATGTCTCTAAAGATCCACTTCCTTCATTCCCATCTGGATTTCTTCCCTGGAAACTGGTATGGTTAGTGATGAACATGGTGAATGTTTACATCAAGATGTCGCATCAATGGAACAAAGATACCAGGGAAAATGGTCCACTACAATGCTGTCTGACTACTGCTGGACACTCCCCAGAGATGCTCCTGAACAGCTGTACAAGAGACAAGCGAAGAAATCAAAGAAGTAGTCTATGACTTGATTTTTCACAGGTATTAACCGTAGGCCTATTACTATTGGCGTGCATTTCATGATGTAAACATCCATTTATTGCAGATTACAAAAGCCTGGAGCCAAAATTAGAATTTGACTGTCATATTCGTGTTGAACACATACAAATTGATAGGAAATGACTAATTTTATTTCAGTAACATGACTTTTGTAAAAATTTGTCGACCAGTGATTGGCATGCATTTCGTGATGTAAACATCAATTTATTACAGATTATAAAAAAAAACTAGAGCCAAAATTAGAATTTGACTGTCATCTTCATATTGAGCACATACAAATTGATAGGAAATGACTAATTGTATTTCAGTGATATGACTTTTGTAAAAATTTGTTGACCAGTGTAACCACTAACTTTGCCTGGTATATTATGAGGGTTGTAAATTGACATGGAAATTTAAAGAAGGTTCTTGTTGGTGCACAGCACAAATTAGTTCTATACGGGGCTGATAGATTTTAATCTTCAGTTATCTAATACCACTCAGTAATCGTGAGGGAAAAAAAAAGGTACAGCTGTTTTGTTGACATTCTGGCTGATTCTAAGTAAAAGCAATTTTTTAAAAATAATCTGTGCAAAATCTAATCTAACATCTACAATGTTCAGACAAAAGTTAGCCTGTGGGCCTTCCTGGTGGCACAACGGGTCACAGAGCGATGAAGCTATCCAGAACCACTGCAGCACGAGTTCAATACCTGGTCAGGGAGTTTCCCACATGGCACAGCAGACCTCTCCTGTCTCGCCTACTGTTCCCCTCAGCAGTGTATTTCAGTCAATCTGCCTGTTCTGCTCCCCACTCTGTCTCTGATGAATCCTCTCACTCCCCACACCTCTGTCCTAAATCCCAGTTCTTCTCTGCAAAAATAAATAAAATATTTTTAAAAATAATAATGGTTTAATTAAGTTTATTGCTTCTATGGATAATATATAGTTCTCTGTTATCTATACCATATATATATATATATATATATATGTACATGTATTTTTTGAAGGCAAAAATATGTAATTGAATTTAATTTTTCTTGTGCATACTATTATATATAGTTCTCCACACTAAATATCTTTTGGGGTGTCATAACCATATGATGAATGCAATAAGCTCTAGTCTGGCTGCATCTAAGTTCTTTTTCAATGAACTGAATTTTTTTACTCAGTTGGATCCATTCTTGTGACATTGGGTTTATTATATCTTTCCATTGAGGTTTTTAATCTTAGTTTCTACTTGTGAATTTGCATGAAGTTTTTTTTTAATAAAATCTTTATCCAATTATTTCTACTTGAGACTATTTCTATCAAGTATGCTGTGCCCAATATGATCTTTCACTCTACTCATCCACCTGGGAATGGCAGTTCTACTGTGACTCTGTTAGACCACTCTACATTGTGTCTATTTTATCTCATCAGCATTTTCGTATTGTGGAGATGGGAGGAATATTTTAAACAGTTTTGGACTGAACATCTGAGGGGAATTATGATGATTGAGGCCTGAGCTGTGTCATAGCACATTCGGTACAATACTGTTGACAGCCTTCTATATGTAGCCATCTGTCACCTTATCCCCATACATGTCACCAGGAATATCACCACTATCTCATATCCATTATGTCACATTGTGAGTACAATTTCTTACACATAAATGATACTCAAATATTTGCAATAAATTAATTAATTGATCCAACTGACAGATCATACTAAAAAGAAATTTTTAAAAATGCTGAAGTCTGCGATATTGTCATTTCACTTTGGAATGAACTGATACAAACCAAAAATACTTCTTCAAATACTAGTATTCTACAAATTGCCATGTAATCTTACTTTTCACCCATAGGTATGCATTGCTGGAGGCCATGATAGGCCATTGAGGCAACATCAAGAGCACCCCTGCCAATATTTTGCACTTTGCTCTTCATATGATCTTAGTACTTTGTTGTCAAAGAAATGAATTGTTCGTTCATATTTTAACATCGTAGTCATAATCATCATTAGTAGATATTTAGCATTCATTACCCTAAAGGTTCTATAAGACACTAAAACTAAGTGAGAATTATATTTGTAAAAATAGCAACAACTGAAACAATGACCATTTGGATGATCTGATACACCACATCCATTCCAGTTGTTTCTGAATGCCTACTCTAAGCAGGCTTTGAGGAACAGGTGAAATGACCAGTCATACAAAATGCAAAATATTTGAAAGGTCAACTATAAAAATATTCAATTAATGATGGATCACTAATTTTGATAAGCAGTGAGCACTAGTTATCAAGAAAGAATCCACGTCACATTAATGGGAACAGAAAATGGAAAAGATGTCACTTCTTTTGACTTCACATAGTCCCTAAGATTTGTGCACTATCTAAAGTAGTATTGGAGTTATCAGTGCTCCTTGTTCCAGGTGGATAATGATTCTAAATTGGTGTGTGACATTTCTACCTTCTTCTCTAGCATATGACTCTTTGATTAAAGATACAGCATTATTTGGGTCAGAATGCTTAGAGTGCCATACATATTGACATTAAAAACACTGTAAGGTGACCGTGGTTCTGAGACATCCAGGAAGGGAGGGGGAGGGAGATGATAGGAGGAAGAGGGGTGAAAACTGGGGAGGAAAAACACAATGGACTATGGTGGAAGGACTAGGGGTATTTTGTAGTGGGGAAACTATGATGACCACACCTGAGGAGAGAAATCCTTTAACGCAGCTGTAAAAATAACGGTACTTCATTTTTAAAATGTCAGATTGATTTAATATTATAACTTGTCAAATTCTCGTGTATGAAATCAGATAAAATACATGAAATCAGAAAATCCAAGACTTTCTGTAAAAGACAGAAGGACTCTTTATAAAGTTGTTTCCTGTACCTGGAATTCCCTGTTCTTTTCATAAAATGGTCCTAGTCATCTTTGAAATCCAGTCTGTCACCCTCTTTCATGTCACATGTCCAATCATAGCCAAATTTGAGAATTTTAAAGAAAATGTTCATATTATTTACAAATTTGCCATAACTTAAAATAAGCAACATACTATTTAGGCAACTATATTGAGAATGGGTAGTCCATCTGTTCGAGTTCACACTGTTAGTTAACAGTGGCATAGATATCCAAATTCTCAAATTCAAAATGATTACATACACAATTGCTATTTAATCAACTAAATTGTTGTGAGTATTATATACCAAGGTTAGTGTAAGTCAATGGTTAGGGCTCTGAATATCAACCTCATCTTCTCTGGTTTAATAAGCAAGAAGTTTGAGAATGTCTCTATCAGCTTAGCACATGACATAATTTGGCGTCTCCCTCCTTTTGCCCCACAGTTTCTCCTTGAGTTTTCACTGCTTTTCAGAGGTAGAATTAAAAAAATCAAATAATGTGTGATGTCTTCCCTAATATCTATGATAATCTTCTCATTTCATGCTTCCTTGCACTAAATTTAACATTGGTCTGCTAATTTAGCCAAGGGCAGGGTCATCTAATCAGAATGTGATTGCATGAGAAGTATGATGATGAAGGGAGAAGAAGAAGAAAATGATTAAAAAGAGAAGAATCAAGAAAGTTTCCCTTCTTCAGTCTCTGGACAGTATCTCTTCTTTTCTCAGTATAAGTATTATTACATTGTTTGGTGAACCACTCATGTGTTTTGGAGGTCGAAGTTATTTTGATGCTTTGCCTATCCAATACCCATTCTCCTTTTCTTCCATACTAACAGAGCCCTAATTTAGGAGGGAGGGGTGTTGCACAAGTGATATAGTGTCTTTTTCATTTTCACTACAGAAAGCTACATTTTCCTGACTCCCTTGCCACTGAACATGCAATGGAACTTTGTTCTGACAGGTGGATGCAAAAAGAATTTTACTGTTAGGCTTCCAGCAGAATTTGCTTATATGTAGAAGTTAGGGGAAATTAGGGTGTGATTTTTTTATTCCCCAATTTTTTTTTAATTTTGTCATTCATTTCCATATCTATACAACTTCGGGGTACATTTTCACACCACCATATGTGCATACATTTCACTCACAGGGTTTCACTCACAGGGTATATGACTTTATGAAACTATTAAAAGTGGGTGATAGATAACATAGGCAATGGAAAGTATAATAGTTGAATTCGTTATTAGGTGTTGGGACAATTTCTTTCCTAATGAGTTTGAAGTGGCTGATTAAAAGTTTAGTAAAAGAGAAATGGACTGAATAACCACACATTGAGTGAAGGACAAAGACTGATATGAAAAAGATGACAAAGAAGGAAAAAAAGTGGAATAAAAAAGAAGAAAATTATAAACATGACAATACTTAAAACTTTCAGTGTAATGAAAGTCCAGATAAGTTCAAATCATTTCAAATGAATGAAACAGTGCAAGGAGGAATGAACACATTTTGTACATGTAAGTACTTCAAAGTTGTCAGTTATGCCAATCTAACATTGATTCCCAAGCAAGCATTTTTTGAGAATATTTGGCTTAGACTAAAGGAAATAAATGTCAGTTATATTGGCGAAATATGAATCTCAACATGCATATGTCATTTACTCATTATCCTTCTGTGAATGAAAAAACTTTGAACCATTGGAGAACTGTTTTATATGTACTATCTCTGAGAAAATGATTTGTGATTTTTCTTTGCTTCACATCTTTAGAATAATCCATAAAATATGATTTTCTTTTTTTTTAAATATTTATTTATTTATACATACAAGCTGGGGTACAGGCCAGAGGCGTGGAGCGGCGAGAGGGTTCACCAGAGACAGAGTGGGGAGCAGAACAGGCAGATCAGAAATACACTGCTGAGGGGAGCAGCGGGTGAGGCAGGAGAGGTCTGCCACACCATGTGGGATTCTCCCTGGCTGGGCGTCGAACTCGCACCGCGTGCTGCCAACAGCTCCACAGCGCAGCGCTCAACCACTGCGCCACCAGGGAGGCCCCAAAATATGATTTTCTGTTGTCTGGTTTATAATTTCCTTGTTTCTGCTAAATGAGCCAGATTACCAGAGACAAAACTTGCCATTTTATGTGTAGAGGTATTAGAGAGGAATTCATGAAGCAAATTCATCTTGTTACTGAGGACAGATGATTTTGCATTGTTAAATTCTAGGCCTATTAGTTTGGATTTGAATGAAGCTAGAAACTTAAACCATCATGCTTAAGTCTGCCAACATTCAGTTCCAGAGACCATAGAATGGAAATACAATCAACTAAAGATAATTTAAAGAAAGGCTGTAATTTCTTCTTCTCTGGATATCCTGATGACAAGGATTAAACTCTGTTTTCCTGGGATTTTAAGAGCATGGTGCTGTGTTGAAACAATGTAGCAATTGGAAGACATCAGGAGCAGTTTCTCTCTCTATGGAGCTGGGCAGAGGGGTCTAAAGAAAGGAATCCTAGAGCCCTCAGTGGCTTTTTAGGCTTTTCATGGTCTCTTAAAGGGAGGCAACCAGGTACAGGGCGGGCAACAGGGCGGGCGGCGGGAAGATGACAGCCTCCCAACCGTCGGTGAATCTTCACTCTTTCTGGGTTCTCTGGCAGCATCTAGTGTTCTCTCTGCTGCACCTGAACGGTGCTCTGCTCCACGCTCTGTTCTCTGCTTCCTGCGGCTGCTGCTACTGCTTCTCCTTCTGCTTATAAACTCAGTCTCTGGATCAGGTGTGCCCACTCACACATGCCCACACCCTACTTCAGTGTCCGCCATCAAACATGCATGTAGGCCTACAGAGGCCCATCACTGAGGGGAGGGCAGAAAATCCTGATTATTGTTCCACTTACCCTACAAACAACTAAAAGAACTAAAATTATTTCTTTTAAAAACTTTTTAACACGATGTTGTGATTATGAGAGGGACAATCGTATCCATCGTTCATTCCTTATAAAACAGGGAAATAAGTAACTTACTTAGACCAGAGAAGGTATAGAACTCTACTAATGAAGAGAATGCTGTGTATTTGTTAAGTATTTTTGGTGGCATGTGACTGCTCACTAGTATAAACAGAAAGGGGAATACATTAGTTCCCAACTAAAAAGTTCAGAGGGTTAATTGATATCAGTTATAGTACTATCCAGGGTTTAAACTGATGTCAGCAAGTCTGTCTTGTTTATTTTCTTCATGCACTGGCTTTATTCTCAGCCAGACCCTATGATGTAAACAAAGATATTAATATACTTTGTGTCATCTATACTGCCTGTAATTAGTGTATATGAAAATTCCACTTTCTCCAATAATTTCAGCAAAAGTCCCATCGAGGGCTTGCATTGTCCTAACCTAGTTCACGTGCCTATCACTGAGCCAGTAACTGTGGCCTTGGAGATATGCTAACCCAATTGGTCAGACCCTGATCATACCGTAGGTCCATTAGTTTGGGTTTGAATGAGGCTCTCAACTCTGAAATGAATGACATCAAACCATCCAATCAATATGAATTCTAATAGTTAACAGAGAGTGATTATTCAAAAGGAATCAGGTGCCATTACTAAAAGGAGGAAGAAGGAATGTGGACCACACAAACTCAACAGGTGTTCATGATACACTGTAATGCAGCACTAAGTGTAAGTAAAAAAAACAAAATTATTATAGCTGAGAAACATGGAATGATATCCATTCTCATCTAACTGACACTAGATGGGTTTTCATATCATAATAAAGTAAAAAACCATTTCCCATACCTGTGTATATTCCAGGTATCTTTTAAGATAGTAGGTTCAATTTCAGATTTACTCTATTTGATATTATGTTTCAAGATTTTAATATGCCCAGTCCTGAAACATTTTATAGATGGGCAGGGAACAAAATAGTCTTTACAGTATCAGATTTGACCATTTGATTTTCTTTTACATAATATTAAATGTTTTGTGTCTCATTTTCATATATGACTTTTTTAGTATATATTTAATCAATTTATTTTTATATATTTATTTTTATTTATATATTTTATATTACTGTGTATTCCCCGTAGGTTACCTACCACCAATTCACCCGTGAACCATCACCATAGTCCCTTGTGCTCTTTTCTCCCCCTTTTTGAACCCTTATCCTCCCCCTCCCTCGATGAATGTCTCTCACTTATGGTTGCCTGCTAGTTTTTGTTTTGGTTTTGTTGTTATTGTTGTTGTTGTTTTCTCCTCCTGATATTTTATTTGGTTCCCCTATATTCCTCCTATGAGTGAAACCATTTTATATTTTTCTTGTTCCTTCTGGCTTATTTCGCTGAGCATGATCCCTTCTAGCTCCATCCATGTTGCTGCAAATTGCATGAGTTTATCTTTTTTATTGCTGAATAGTATTCCATTGTGTATATGTACCACATCTTCTTGACCCAGTCATCTATTTTTGGGCACCTGGGTTGTTTCCATATCTTAGCTATTTTAAACAGTGCTCCAATAAACATGGGGGGTGCATGTATCCTTTTGGATTAATGTTTTTGTGTCCTTTGGGTAGATTCCCAGAAGTGGTATTGCTGGGTCTTATGGAAGCTCCATTTTTAGCAGTTTGAGGAACCACCATACAGCTTTCCATAGTGGTTGGACCAGTTTGCATTCCCACCAGCAGTGTACAAAAGTTCCTTTTTCTCCACATCCTCACCAACATTTTTTGTTGCCTGTTTTTTTTTCAATGTGTACCATTCTCACTGGTGTAACATGGTATCTCATTGTGGTTTTGATTTGCATTTCCCTGATTATAAGTGATGTTGAACATTTTTTCATATACCTGTTGGCCATTTGCATTTCCTCTTTGGAGATATACGGCTTTTTAAAAAAACTTGGAATCAGACTTTTGGAATGCATTAAATATATAATCTTTGAGCAAAAATAGGATGTTTCACCAATAAAATAAGGCATATACATTCATCAAGTCGAACCCCATAGGCATAATTGAAACTAGATGCCTTTCTGCTACACATGGTTTTATGTCAATAGTATGCAAAATTCAAAATAATAGCTTCTAACACATAGAATAAGTCACAAGTATTTTCTGAAAACACTAATATTAGTGGGAGACTCTTGTAGGTTTTTCCACATAAAGGATATACTCTGTGAAGAGTTTAATTCCTGGACACTTGACTATACTGTCAGAGTGCCAGTAATTCGCTGAAATGTACCTTAGTGATCTGAATATTTTAACAATTATACCAAATAATATGATTAATATTAATTATCTGCTTGATCCTATCTATTAGAATCTTTCTAAATCTTTACAAAAAATGTGCATGAGGGCTTTGACAGAAATTCTTATTGCACTAAAGTTTATTGATACTCTAATTTTAATCACATTTCCATTTATAAATCATCCTTAGGAGGTTTTATGAATTTTTTTTTAAGATTTGTTTATTTATACATACATACAAGAGCCGGGGTGTAGGCCAGATGGGTGGGGGTGGTGAGAGGATTCACCAGAGACAGAGTGGGGAGCAGAGCAGGCAGATGTACTGAAATACACTGCGGAGGGGAGCTGCAGGCGAGACAGGAGTGGTCTGTTGTACCATGTGGGAAGTTCCCTGGTCAGGGATCGAACTGGTGCTGCAGTGGCTGCTGATAGCTTCATAGTGCTGAGAGTTAGCCCCTTGCACCACCAGGTAAGCCCCACTTTCTGAATCTTAATAAATTGGTCTTTTTTTTAACAATTCTTTAATAAAGACCATTGGAAAAGAATTATTATTATTATCAAAGATAATTGCTGTGCTAGAAATTTTGAAAACATCTTAATTTTGACATACCTCAGGGAATATTAGGAGAATGTTGTTGCATAATGTGTTTACTGCATTATAGTATATGTGATATACATGGTATATGTGATATGTTTGTGTATGTATACATATCAACAAATGTGAAGTTTTGTGTATGTGTGTGACTTGGCCCATGTTAGGGCCAAAGTAGATCGATTTTGTAAAAAGCTAGCAAATCAGCAAACAAGCTATATGCATCTAAGACATTGTTCAGAGAAAATCAAAAAAACAAACAAACAAAAAAAAAACAGAAGACACAGAGATGGAAAGGTATCCCCTGTTCATGGATTAAAAGAATTAACATTGTTAAAGTGGTTACATTCTTTAAAGCAACGTACAAATTCAATTGCATCCCCATAAAAGCCCCAACAGCCTTCTTCAAAGAAATAGAACAAAAAATCATGAAATTTATGTGAAACTGCAAAAGACCTTCAATAGCAAGTCTACTCCTCAGAAAAAGAACAAAAACGAAGTTAGTATTATGCTCCCTGACTTTAAACTATATTAAAAAACAAAAGTTATTAAAGCACCTTGATATTGGAATAAAAATAAACACACTGGTTAATGGACATGAATTGAGAGCCCAGAAATAAAATCACACACATTGGAGCAAGGAAAGTCTCTCCAGTATATGGTGTGGAGAAAATTGAACATTCACAAGTAAAAGGGTTTGCTGACTCAACTCCAATGGCAAGGGGAACAAAAGCAAAAAAATAAATAAATAAATGGGATTATATCATACTAACATTTTCCAAAGCAAAAGAAATATAAATCAAAATGAAAAGACAGCCTACTGAATGAGAGAAGATATTTGCACAGCATGAGTTCCATTCAACAGAGTTAATATACAAAATATACAGATAACTACAAAACATATCAATAAAAACAAAACAATCCTATTGACATTGAGCAGAGGATCTGAATAGACATTTCTCCAAAGAATACATAGAGATGACCAATAGGCGTGTGAAAAATGTTCATCAAGGTAACTTGAATTCCTGAATTTTCTGGAGGTATCATTTGGTCCATTACTGCCCTGGTCCTTTTTTATACCCTCTACATCGCACTGTTACCAGTTTTTGGATTACTTTAATGGAAGCAAAAAGAAGAAACCTTGTCTGACTCCGTGACGACCCATGACACCTTGCTCCTGCCTGGTCAGCCTTGTGAGTCCGCTGACCAGTGCTAGGATAGGAGCTCAGCCAACCCAGGCTCCCAAATGTCCTGCATTTGCCTGCCCCTATACGATGGTCAACTGACCGGTGAGGTGGGAGGAGCTTTGTTCAGCATTTTTATTGCACACATATCAGAGATGAATATTTTTATGAGAAAAAATTTGCTAAATTAATAAACCAATATGCCCAATTTGCAATTCTGATGACTAATGTCAGACATGTGTTTTCTTTATCCATTTGTGTTTTACATTCTATCAATTGCTTATTTGTTGATGGGGTCCTTAATACACATATGAACTTTTTATATATTAAAGAGTTTTCATTCCTTGTCTTCTTTTAACATGTTTTTTTTTTGTCCTCTGATATGTTAGCTTTATATTCCCTAAGAGGCAGAAATCTTAATTACTGTATCATTCAATCTATTAAATTTTCTTTTCTTGCCTTGTTTTGTTTTTTAATCTTAGAAAGAGGAAGCCGTTCCTGTTCAGAAGGTAGATTAATGTTTGTAGTTTCCTTCCCTTTATGGCTTGTGTTTCTGTATGTTATGCTTATTCCAATGATAGATGATTTATATTTAACTGTTGAAGCCATCTGGATTTTTACTGTGCTGCATAGTACAACATGAAAATACAAAATCATTTGTCCTTATAGCTAACCAATCTTCACAGTACAATTCTGAAACAATTCTTTCTTTACCCCTAAATTTGTGATGCCTCATTTATCAAGAATTGAATCTTACAGAAATAATTTTTATTTCTCTGCTTCATTACAATTTTATTTTTTCTCTTTAAAATTATGTTTATTGAGGTAATGTTGATTTGCATGTATATGTTTAGGGGTATAGTTTCACATTTTTACAAATATATGTCATCACATCTCATCCACCACCAGACCCTCAATAACCCTGCATAACATAATTTTATTGTATGCTGTGATAGTTCCATTGCCTTGCTTTAATCTTATATTATTATCTGATCACTCTTCATGTGAATTTTAGACTCTTATTGTGAAAATGTGGAATAAATCTCATTTAGATTTTAATTGAGATTGTTTTAATACTATAATTAACTTAGAAGGATGATATTTTTGCAACATTCATTCCTCTTGAAGCAGAAAATATTATTTTTCTCAGAAAAGCTACTTATATTTATCTCAGGAGTGTTTTATATTATCCTCACATAGATACTTTACATTTCTTACTAAGGCTTTTCCTGAGAATTTCAATGATTCTATGCTGTGCTTCACTGCCACAATGGAAGTTCCATTAGGAAAGGAACCATATATATCTCATTTACATATGTATTCCCATTATCTGCGTTTGCCTCGTAAATAGTAGTCACTTACTAAATACATATTTATTGACTGACTATCTCATTAGCATTTGAGCTGTATCTAAAGTTTGCTCTTACTCATAGAATCACATAAGCTGGAAAAAAGCTTTGGGATGTAGATTTAACACTTTAGCAACCTAAATTCACAGGACAGGTCTTAGGTTTCTTGACAAAGATTATAGGTAGAATTGATGGAAGAGGAAAGACTAGGAGCCATATTTGATTCCTAAACAAGTGTTCCTTACACTGTACCGTGCTGGCTTTGACAAAGGTTAAGCAGATAACTGTACTCCTAAAATACAGTGTTGAAAATCAATGTTACCTCAATAAAAACTAAAATAAAAATTCTTCCTGTAAGGGAAAACAATTCTCTTTGAAATAAAGAATCTTTATAGAAAAGTTCTTAATCTATATGCTTAGGGCATAAATGTGAATTGACAGAGATATGGACTCATGGAAATGTTATAAAAATTCTCTCTCTCTCTCTCTCTCTCTCTCTCTCTCTGTGTGTGTGTGTGTGTGTGTGTGTATATATATACATATATATATATACACACATACACACACATATATCTGCATATATCTATATCTATATTTCTGTATATTTGCATATATGGAAAGAGTATGTAGCTCTCAAGTTATCAAAAGTGTCCATGAGAAACAAAAAAGATTAGGAGCTATTGCTTTAGATGAGCAAGAATCATCTGCACACCATCTGTGGATGAACCCCAGTGCCCACTTTATAATACATCTATCCATCACTACTAGCTCCATAAGGTGTGCAGGACCCCTTAGGATCATTTTATAAAAATGGTTTCACAACTGAGAGATGAAACAGAATCTTTATTTATTGATTGATTGTTTTTGCTCAAGTCTAGCATGAAGGTGTCTTCTAACAGATATAAAATAATGAGAGTCATTTCTCTGGGTATAATCACAGTTTTATGCATCCATTAGACCTGTGTTTTAAAACAATGGAATGAATACCTGATACCCGGTAAATGAATGAAACATGACTATATCATATTTCAACTATGTGAATAAACATATTTTCTTCAATTAAACAAAACATGTGCTATCACTGCTTTGGAATTTATTTTATTTAGATCATGTTTAATGAGAGTGCTACAGTTCCACATTGGCACCATTACAAAAACAAAAGTTTTGTACCAAAACATGGATTCAAACCCCCTATATTTTAATTAGTATATGCAGCATTGAAATTATAGGACTTTCCTTAGAATTTTAGAAATAAAATGTGGTAAATGTATAGCATTGTACCTGGCACATAGTATATATTAGTTAGTTGGTAATAACTGTATCCTGCATAGTAAGAATCTTGTCCTCGCTGTGGAGCTGTCGGCTGCGGCGACGCAAGTTCAACACCCAGCCAGGGAGTTACCACATGGCGCTGCAGACCTCTCCTGCCTTGCCCATTGTTCCCCCTCAGCAGTGTATTTCCGTCCATCTGCCTGTTCTGCTCCCCACTCTGTTTCTGGTGAACCATCTCGCCACCCACGCCTCTGGCTTGTACCCCAGCTTATATGCATAAATAAATAAATCTTTAAAAAAAAAAGAAGAACCTTGTCCTATGGCTAAATTGTCAACAATGATTAGTGTAAACTTCCAGTCACAAATTTTACATAACAATTGTTGAAATTCTCCAGACAACAGCCAAAACAAATTAATTAATCTTCAAAATGGTTTATTTATAATTCTTGTGTTGAGGCCAGAGATGAACATTTCAGTGCCGTAAGATTCCTAAAAAAAATTGAAATATACTTATTGAAATTCTGTAAAATTCATGAAATTCTGTGTCTATATGTCAAAAGTATAGCTTATGTTCTATAAGCCAGTGTTTATGTATTAAACACATCACACACAAACATTACACTGAACTGCATTTTAAAACAAATCAAAACATGAATTTTAAGTGGTGTTCCAAGCTGTAGAAACATAGCTATAAATATGCTACTTGTCACAAATGCATATTGCATAGATAGTAATTTCCTTACTTTTATGATGTAACTTTTGGCCCATAGAGTTTAATGCCATGCTAGGATGAGCAGGGAATAAGATTTTATATTGCAAGTCTAAATCTTTTGGATAAAAATCTCTCATAGACAGAAACTTCTGATTATGCCATTCACAATAATACACAAACTGTAAGACAGCTGTCTGAAGTTATTATTAAGTGTACTATAGCTATTTTATTATATAGAAAGGTTATTTGAAATGTTGTAAACATTGAATATTAGAAATATGGATATATTCGTTTATACAGAAAAAAATAGATTACTTTTGTTTTAGAGACCTGAAACTGGGAATGTAATAAAAAAGAAAATTAACTGACTTATAACAAACACAAAAGTCTCATTAATGATTCTAGTAACTATCAAGACAACTCAATTTTTGCTTTACCATGCAAAACCTTCTTCTTCACCTAAATTGGAGATCATCAAAGTTGCTTACAATATACTTGTTGCCAAAGGATGATAAAATCAGATTGTTACAACCAATCAATGGAACTTAACAAAGCATTTAAATTATTTTTGTTTATTAGCAATCCTTGAAGTTAATAACATGGTCTTTTATTTTGATTTAGTAATAAAAAATACATTAGAAGAAAATTAAATTTTCCTGATTTGAAGACTAGGCTCCTTAACAAGTAAATACTAAATTATTGTTCTGAAAGAAATCTAATCAAAAAACAAAAAAAAATTCAGTACCTGCTGTTAAATACAATGCCACCAACACATTTTATGTGTTAAATAATTTGGAAGTTCAAGGTATTTGTGACTGTGAATGTAATTTTTCTCTCTTTCTTTCTAGAGAGAACCTATAATAAGAGTCACCTATGAAATTGTAAGAGGGTGGTCCTCAGGAAAGGGGAGTGTCCCAGGACCCCACCCCCACCTCAAGCCAGAGAGATCCAAGACACCTAGAACTACAAATCCCATAATGCCATCAGCATTGAAGGAAGGATGCTGAGGACTGAGGGTGGAGTTAAGAAAAGGTGTTTTGATATATTAGACGAGACATGTGAGCTTTGGGCGCTCTCTATTGCTTGTGGTTGTTGATCGCCAGGTTTTTGAGTGTGCTATTGAGATTCCAGTCAGCAGAACAGCTGGGACACATTCACCAATTTATTCTTTATCTTTTTCCCTTCCCTTTTTGTAAATAAACCCTTTTTATTAATTTTATTGTGTGTGTCTGCAGTTGAGTCTTATAAGTCCCTCTTAAGCACACAGGTGAGAACCCACAGACAGGCACCCCATTTTATATCAGGACTGCCCTGTAACAAAATTACATATTGCTCTCTGCTTTCTTCTTTTATATTTGAAAAAGTGGTTATTTTAGTAAAGATATTCTCTGCTTCTCAATTACATTTGAGAAAAAAGTTGTGTGGGTAATTGAGATGTTTCTATGAATAGTTAACTGGATGACATTTTAAAGATATTTTTGTTATAACTGTTTATAGTTTTGTTAGAACTCATTATAGTATACCAGGAGATTAAATTATGGATAATGTGAAATATTAGGACCTGACAATATCATATATACAATCTTTCAAAATGTTTAGTGACGTAAATTTTCATTCTGTTACAGGGCAGGGAGAGCGGCACCCCAGAACCCCCATATCTGCTTGCTCTAAATAGGTTCTACCATCTGCTGCATCGAGACAAAGCATATAAGATCTTTAATGGAAAGAAACTTTAATATAATTAGCGTGCATTACAAACAGTGAAAAAATATGGTTTTTAAATCAAGCACCCAAAGTTACCCATACCTTTATGGGTAAATGTCCAGCCATACAGGGTGGATCCAAACAAAGCAGGACCACTGAGGCCTGAAAGCCTGCCACAAGTCTAAGGCATGTTCCAGAGGCAACCCACAGAAAAGAGTCAGAAACAGGCAGACAAGTCTGGGAGGAAAAGAGCAAAATCAAGATAAACGCTGCCATTGTTAACCTCCCCACCAGTCTCTCACCACATCTGTTCCAACCAGTCCCGGACCAAGAGGGAAGAGCAGTTTCTTCACACATCTCTCTCCCCATGTGCCTCCTCCAGGTCTCCTTCCAGCTCTCCATCCTGCTTCCTCCCTTCTTCAGTCTCCTCTCCGGCTTCTTCTTCTCCCTGCTCAGCTCCACCCTCCTTTGGGTGTGGCAGGGAACCTCCCCCTTCCCTGGGGAGCACCCTGTTATAATTACAAGTAAATGTTACAAAATAGCATGGAAGTAAGATCAAATTGTGTTTTTTTAGGGCCTCCCTGGTGGCACAGCGGTTGATGGTGCTGGTTCTGCGGCCAGCCGGGGAGAGTCCCACATGGTGCGGCAGACCTCTCCTGCCTCGCCTGCTGCTCCCCTCAGCAGTGTATTTCTGATCTGCCTGTTCTGCTCCCCACTCTGTCTCTGGTGGACCCTCTCGCCACCCCACGCCTCTGGCCTGTACCCCAGCTTGTGCGTATGAATGGATAAATCTTTTTTTAAAAATTGTGTTTTTTTAAGTCTATATACAATACAATTAATATATACCAAAATGTTGACAGGTGATTTTGTTACAGGACAGGGAGAGGGACACCCCAGAACCTCCAGACCTGCCCTGTTCTAAATAGGTTCCGCCATCCGCCTCATCAATACAAAACATATAGGACCTTTTGTGGGAAGAAACTTTAATACCATTAGAAAAGACAGAGAAGACAAAGAATATATTTTCTAAGTCAAGCACCCAATGTTATCCAACTCCTAGTGGGTAAAAGTCCACCCAAACGGGATTGGCCCACAGCAAGTCTCGAAAGCCTGCCACAAGTCTAGAAGAGCTTTTGACAGGGACCCATGCAAAAAGGTCAGAAACAGACAATTCTGAGAGGAACAGAACAAAATCAAAACCAAAATCAACACAGCCATCATTAACTTCCCCACAGGTCTCTCACCCACATCTCTTTCAATCAGTCCAGGCCAGTGCAGCTTCTTTACAAGTCTCTCTGCTCCTTGGGCCTCTTCTGGCTTTCCATCCTGCTTCCGTCTCCTCCTGTCTTCTGTGTGTTCTGTCTCCTCTGTGTGTGTGTCCTGCTCTCTTCTCCAGCTTCTTATATCCTGCTCAGTTCCACCCTACCTTGGGTGGGACAAGGAACCTGGGACACACCCTTTTTCTTGGGGACCACTCTGTCACAATATCTCTGTGTTGTTTTTACCTTATTTTCTCTATTCTTTTATTTAATTTTTAAAGATTTATTTACTTATGCATACAAGAACTGGGGTGTAAGCCAAAGGTCTGGGATGGTGAGAGGCTTCACCAGAGACAGAGTGGGGAGCAGAACAAGCAGATCTACTGAAGCACTGCTGAGGGGGGGCAGCGGGTTAGGCAGGAGAGGTCTGCTGCACCATGTGGGAAGCTCCCTGGCTGGAGATTGAACTCATACTGCAGTGGCTGCGGACAGTTTCATAGTGCTGTCTTTACCCCTTGCACCACCAGGGAGTGGTCAAAAACAATGATAATTTTCAGTCCCTCTCTTATTAAATGTAATAGCATTTAACCAAAATTTCAAGTTTTCATACATTTTGGAAGCACAAAGTTAAACACATTTACACTCCGATTTCCTTATCGCAGGGCTTCTGAAAGACTTTAACATAATAGAGAACACTGTGCCTTTCTAGGAGAGTAATGTAGAAGATAGTAAATGGCATACTTTTTGGCTGTAGAAGAGCTAGCATCTTCTAAAAGAGTATTCCATGGAATTCCAATTTGGAAAAAATGGATATACGTTGTTAGCTTGTTTAAGTAAATACTATTATAGATATTTTAAGTTATTGATTGTACATATATGAAGTAATCACAGTGAAGTTCAAAATCAAGAAAATCTTAATATATTTGCTCCTATAATCTTTTCTATGCCACAATAAAGATAATAAATCATACAAACCTAAGTATCTTTTCATTCTGACAGGAATGAAATGCTTTTGTCAAAAAATTCTTTGTAAAACAATTTTCAAGTTACTATTATGGGGCCAGTAGTGGCTCTACAGGGCAAGACTGGTATTTTACAAAGCTTTGGAAAATGTGGCCAGTCTCCAGGCTTGTGCTACATACATATGGGCGTTCCCGCCCTGGGGGCACGTAGGGGACTCTGAAAAGAAAAGATAAGGAAGACAAGAGCAAGCCCCACAGGCTTGCTATCTGCTGGAACCCTTATGCTGATGGTGAGACTTGGAGCCCTGGAGAGGCCCAGGCTGCAGACACTCTGTTCTTGGCCTCCAAAGAAATAAGCTTCCAGCAGTTACCTCCTAGGAGCTTTGCAGGTGACCTGGTGGCTGAATCTGCCTTCAGGCTTGTCCTCTGGAGTGAGAGAGAGCAAAGGCTGGCTGGTGCCTAGTATTGTTACAGAGCAGGGAGAGGGGCACTCCCGAAACCCCAAACCTGCGCTGTTCTAAATAGGTTCTGCCATCCGCTGGCAGCAATACAAAACACAAAGGACCTTTTGTGGAAACAAACTTTAATACAATTAGAAAAGACAAAGAAGACAGAGAATATATTTTCCAAGTCAAGCACCCAATGTTATCCAACTCCTCATGGGTAAAAGTCCACCCAAACGGGATTGGCCCAAAGCAAGTCTCGAAAGCCTGCCACAAGTCTAGAACGGCTTTTGGCAGGGACCCACACATAAGGGTCAGAAACAGCCAGACAATTCTGGGAGGAACCAAAATACCTTTTGGCAGGGACCCATACAAAAGGGTCGGAAACAGTCAGACAATTCTGAGAGGAACAGAACAAAATCAAAACCAAAATCAACACAGCCATCGTTAACTTCCCCATGGGTCTCTCACCCACATCTCTTTCAATCAATCCAGGCCAGTGCAGCTTCTTTACAAGTCTCTCTGCTCCTTGGGGCTCTTCTGGCTTTCCATCCTGCTTCCGTCTGCTCCTGTCTTTTGTCTTTGTGTTCTGTCTCCTCTGTGTGTGTCCTCTGTGTCCTCTGTGTGTGTCTCTCTTCTCCAGCTTCTTATATCCTGCTCAGTTCCACCCTACCTTGGGTGGGACAGGGAACCTGGAACACACCCTTTTTCTTGGGGACCACCCTGTTACAGTATCCCACTGAGATGTTGTTGGTGTAGGCCAAGACTCATGAAGAGTTGTTTATCAGTCTGGCTGTCACTCGCTCCAGGCCCTTGGTAGGATGATTACATCTTGGAGGAGCAGCCTTTTGTTTGGGACTTCTGAACACTGTGGACTCAAGGGTGAGATAGCCACTTGTGACCTTAGTAACTCTTTGTTTACCCTGTTTGTTAAATGAACCCCATTTTTGTTGTTCCATAAACTTGCAATTGTGCAATTGTGCGTGTGGGTGAAAAACTGACAGATGGTGACCTTTATCCTATTGGACACTGTCATTGGGGGCTTTTGTACCTACGGAGCCCTGCGTCAATACCACCAAAATCTGAAGATTACCGAATGTCCTCTCCACCAAAGATCTTAATACTTTGGTTGATGTAAATTTATACCTATGTTTCCACAGCTAGACTGAATTTTTTGAGGGTAACAGTTTTCTACCCATTAACATTTGATACGGTGCCTTAGTAAATGTTCTCCACTAAATGTTCCTTGAATGGGTTAGGGATGGTACTAGGAATAGCTCACTCCCAGTATTGCCTCATTTACATAGATAACATTGATTCAACTTTTTTTATTTTCTTGAAGATAGAACATATTAAGAATGCCAAAGTGACAATTCTGGAACATGTCAGGTCAAGTTACTTCAGTGTTAAAACAAAATGAAAAATATCTCCTCAGTTATCCATAATAAAGCTCAGAGTACCTTAGAGTGGCTCGTAAGTCCCTTCATTGTCTATCCTTTCCACACACACACACCCACCCACCATTCTCTAACACCCACTTGCAATCTTCCTTACCTCCTTTTCTTTTCCTTTTAGTCATAGCATTTGCTACCTACTAGCCAACAATAAAATATATTCAATTATTATGTTCATGTTTTGTTTATTTTTTCACAGTTGATTTAAGTACTGTGAAATCAAGGATCTCTGTCTTTTTATACACTGCGATGTTCTAAGTTCATAGAAAGGTCCCTAAGCATATAGAAGATACTCAATAAATATTTATTGAATTGATTAATTAAAACATGTAAAAGATAATAAGTTTGCTATGCCTGCCTCCTTTTCCCTCTCTTTTTTTCTCTCAAGTTGCATTCTATGCTTCCAATTTTTCTATCTGTTCTTGCTTTTTATCATATAAAACCACTTTCGGATGTCTATAACATGCCATAAAAAATAAAAAGAGAAAAACTAAAATTTCATTTTCTATTCTTCACTTCATGACTTCAAATAAAACAACCAATGAGAATTATATTACTTCTCAAAATTTTAAAAGTGAATGAATGGAAATTGGGTTCTTTTGAAACCAGGAGCTTCTCTACAAGTAAACACAATAGAAAGCTCTATCAAAAACTTTGACCCAACATTCTGTAAATCGGTTGTGTTTAAACTAGGGTTCAGCTACCCTTCAAGATATGTGAAGAGTCTCCACAATTTACACCAGCATCAATAATAAAATTTCAGATCTGAACTAACATTTTCTCTTCATTAAAACTGTCATGCCTAAAACGAAATGTCATAGAAGCTTTCTTTCTCACCAACCCTCTTGCATTACAGATTTTCCTATTTATAGAAGAAAAATATAGCTGTCACCTACCAGAGATCCTGCTTTGGTACACTGTCTCAGGGCATGAAGTGTTTGGGGTACATGTTACCTGAAAGATAGATGCAGGTAGAAAAGAGAGGAGAGGCAGGCAAAAATTATTCAAAACAAGTCTTTATTACTGCGCTCCCAGGTGAGGTTTACAGACCCCTAGGGTGAGCTCAGCAAAGTCACGCCCTGGGTCAAGTGGGCAGAACTTATATAGGGTGGTGATCAGCCAAGGGGGTCTGTGAGGAAACAGAAGAAGTTATGCAGAAGAAGTTATTTTTTCTCTCAGTCCCTCTTATCAGGGTGGCACATCTGGTGTTCAGGTGAGGGTGACGAGGGTGCGGGCGCCAGGGTGTCAAGGAACTGTTTTTCTGTATGTTACTTCCTGCTTAGGTGACTGAGAGGCCATCATGGCTTCCCTGCTGCCAACCCAGGCCCCAGCCTAACATTACCGAATGCCAGCTTCAGTTTCCCTCAGCCAATAAAAGGAAACAGTTTGAGGAAAAGAAAAGTGATTTAATTTGTCAACAAATGAGGAATGCAGCAGACTCATGTCTGTAAAACTACTGTCCTGCTCTCTGGCAAGTTGTAGGGTTACTTATACAAAGGAAAAAGAAGGGGAGCTGGGAAAGGGTCTGCAATGTCGGGGGCAGAAAGGGGGGGGAGTGGTCAGCATGGAGGCAGTGGGCACCAGCTTGCTTTCTTCAACAACTGTTGTTTAACTCCATTTCTCTTGGAATGCAGGAAGATAAACCTGTCAGACAAGGGGGGAATTACAAAGGATGGGGGAAAACAAACTTGTTAATGGTTATCATCAAACAACAAATTTGTTCATGCTTATCTGAGGGATCATAATTGGTAACTGCATCATATGCAATAAAATAATCATTTTAAGTATTTCTGTTGAGATGGTTAAGTACAAGTAAATAATAATAAATAAATACCTCTGCAAACTAAATCTATCCTGATACTTTATTTTAAATGAAATTGAATTTGGACACACTCAAGTTATCCACTGATAGATTATTACAGATATTTTGATGATACAGCAATATTTAACTTGGAAGAAATTTAAATAACTGAGTAAGTTCTATAAAAAAAAGTCCAACCACCATCTTCCTAAATACATGAACAAAGTTTCTCATTGCTTATAGTAAAAAAAATGGGAAAATAATTTATTCTAAACCCTATGTCATTTTTAGCAATAAGTAATATGCATCAACAAACATATGTGCTCTTTGAAAATATTCTCCATTTATTACTTTAAAAGAGGCATTTCCAATAAAATTTTTTGATTAATAATCATTTAAAATTTTTTTAGATATTTGTTTTGATCACTTTGTATTTCTAAAAAGTTTAATCATAAGTCGATCATGAATATAAATTTTAACATTTAGAACCTCCTTATTTTAATTGAAGACAAAATTTAATTTATATTCATATATAATAGGTTAAAAATGGGCTTTCAATCATAAAATATGTTTCATTAGGATAAAAATCAATGAGTGCAATGGAAAGGAAACAATAATTTCAGCAAGAAAAATAAATGACGTAGACTTTCTGGTTTTTAAAGAACTTGTTCATGTCTTTTTAAAGTGGATTATGATGGCATCAAATTGCTATGTAGTTAGGATCCATAGGATATATTTAAAAGAGGGTTGTAATGATTTTATTTGAAAATTCTATTATTTACAAATGTTGGAAATTATATTTTTGTGCTGCTATTTAAACATATGTTGAAAAATTGTAGATGCTAACTTAAAATATGCAAGAGGTTATACTTATTTTCAAAAATCTTTTAGGAGATAAAAAAAGAAAAAAAAATCTTTTAGGAGATATGTAAACAAGCAAGGTAAAGTTACTTTGGTATAAAGAATAATGTATTTTTAGTTTGTGGTTTTTGGGCTTAGATAATAACAAATAAGGCCACAATATCAATGATAACAAAACTAGTGATGTTCTCTGTTTACATTTGCACAGAAATTAGCATGACTATTATAGCCAAATCCACTTAATTGGATGTCATAAAGGTCGAATATTGATGAATAAAGATTGAGTTGGTGAATGTCTGATTCAGTTATGTCATTAAAATTACAGAAATAGCCAAACAGAGTGCTTTGGTCATTTTCAGCCCTTTTAATGAGTATGTTAATTGGATTGACAAACCACTCTCAAACCTTCCCATAACAAGGCAGGAAATAAAATAATAATATAGTTTTCACTGTCCAGGTATATGTTTCCATTTTCATTGAATCAGGTCACAGATACTTTTTTTAAACTATTTTAAAATAGTTTTTTAAATGCAACTTCTTCTGACTAATGTAAAAGAAATTTTAATTTCAAGAATTGTCTTCATCTTTTAATTCCAGGAGGAGAAATAATTTCTGGAATATCAGTTCTTCCTCCCTCTTTTCCTTAAATCATTTTTGAACATTTTTCAAATTACTGTGTTAGTCAAATCAGAAATACTTTCATTTTAAATTACTACTAGTAGTTGGGAAACTTTATCCCATTTTAAATAAAAATTATTTGGTTGTTAATATATTATATCTACTAAATTATTATATTAGCATACAATTGTATCTAACGTATTATTATAAAAGCATATAATTGTTTTTATATACTTATGAGTTGTAGTCTTCTTTTCCTTTGGTGAATTTTCTGTTCATATCTTTGCTCATTTAATACTTTAATTGCCTTTTGAGCTTATTAAATACTAAGATTTATTGCTTATTCATTTTACAAATATTTTCTACATGTAATGTTTTCTCAATCACCTTTGTTCATTTTATTGAATTTTTTAACATTTATGTATATTCATTACATAATAAAGGATATTATAAAGGATGCAGATGAAGACATATAAATAAACATTTGGACTATAAGATCCATTAGTGGTTACCAGAAGGTAAGGGGGCTAAGAGGTGGGTAAATTGAGAAAAGGGAAACAGTGGTATGGTGAAGGATATATTTGGACTTTTAGTGGTGACCTGAATGTAGTATATATAGATATTGATTCTCACCAATGAACACCTGGAACTTATATGATGCTATAATTTAATGTTATTTCAATAATTATAATAATGAAAACCTAAAGAATGAGATACAGAGAGCTTCCAAGTGAATGCTATATTCCAAATACACAGAAAAAGAAACTAGGTACTTTCCAGACCTCACCCAATATACATTTTCTTTTAAAAAAAGATTTATTTTTATTTATTTATGCATAGAATAACTGGGGTGTAGGCCAGAGTTGCTGGGGTGCAAGGATTCACTAGAGACAGAGTGGGAACCACAACAGGCAGATCTACTGAAATACACTGCTGAGGGGAGCAGCAGGCAAGACAGGAGAGGTCTGCTGTGCAATGTGGGTTAACTGCCTGGCTGGGGATGGAATTCACGTTGCAGTCGCTGCTGTTAACAATTGCAATCTATTGTAAATAGTCCTGCAATAAACATACGTGTGCATGTATCCAGTGTTTTTGTGTCCTTGGGTATATTCCCAAAAGTGGCATTGCTGGGGTCATATGGTAGCTCCACTTTTATTAGTTGGAGTAAAAGACATGAATAAAAATAACAATTGAAAAGAAAACAATTGCAATCTAGATATAATTGCCTTCAGTAATGAGTGTTATTTCAAAGATACAAGGGGATATGATCTACCCTCATCATGAAGAATTAGACCCAAAATCTGAACTGTTCAAATTACAATCAAGAAATAATTTTTGCAGGATTTTTATTTTATTACATCACAGATAAGAATATTATTAAGCTAATTAGAGTTAACTTTTGAGTGATTGATAGAACCCACTATAAAAATATTTCTAAAGTTAAGAATTGAGAATAAATGTTTTCCTCAAAGGAATAAACTTCAGTGTCAGCAGGTAGAAAGAAAAAATATTTTTCCTTAGCGCCAGAGTGGATCAAAGAACATCTTACAGTTAACTACTTGCTTGTGTACTGAATCTAACACCTGAAATGACACATCCCTATTATAGAAAATTCATTTATGTAGGGACAGGTAAAAGTAGTACCTTATTTTAGTGTACTAGTATTGACAAATCTTTTTTGAATAATGTAGTAAATAGCTTTAGATTTTAACAAATTTATTTGAAGTTCTGTTCACAAAAAAGAATTATTCTACTGTACCCTCAATTTTTAAGAACAGTGGCTAAAAAAGTTCTTGTATATGGTTAGATGAAGTGAAAATTTAAGAAGTATTATAATGAAAGTAAACGGCAATGCACATTTTATACTAGTGGTCAAAAATATTTTACTACTGTGAGTCAAAGACACTTTTCATAAAGTAACTGGGGAATGACAAGATATTCTGGAACATGTAAGGCATTTACTTTCTAGTAGAATGTGATGAACTAGAATTTTAAATTTTGCTTTTTCTATAACTTTGATGCATAAAATTTACACCCAGGCCAATCTTTCTTTTTTTTTTTTTTAAAGAATTTTTTTTTATTTATTTATGTATACAAGCTGGGGTACAGGCCAGAGGCGTGGGGCGGCGAGAAGGTTCACCAGGGACAGAGTGGGGAGCAGAACAGGCAGATCAGAAATACACTGCTGAGGGGAGCAGCAGGCGAGGCAGGAGAGGTCCGCCGCACCATGTGGGACTCTCCCTGGCCGGGCGTCGAACCGGCATCGCCTGTGGCCGACAGCTCCACAGCACAGCGCCCAACCGCTGCGCCACCGGGGAGACCCTCCCAGGCCAATCTTTCAAACACAGAATCAATAATACTAGGATACAATTATATTTCATTAAGTCTAAATGATTGCTTAGAATGTTATTAGAGCAAATATAAGAACCCAAACAATAAAAAAGGAATCTGATGGAACAATTTTAATGGCTTACATAATTTTGTTTTTTCAATTTTAATATTCATAACTCTATTACAAATTATGAAAAGACAACACATTGATGATACAAACAGTTGTATATTTTAGAGAATATTTTATTGTATTTTTTAAATTTTATTTTATTACTTTATTTTTATTGAAGCAACATTGCATAACATTATATAAATTTCAAGTGTTCAGGAGAATATTAATGAAAAAACTGAACCTGTCAAATGCAATATGCCACTACCATTTGAATAAAATACAGTATAATGATTATTTCACATTCATTTTTAATTATTACTTAGCATTTCTTGTTCACAATGGCTAATTACAAATTATAGATCATAGCAATGGAAGAAAAACTTATGCTTTCATTTGTAAACACTCATTTTTTAAAATAGCTGCCTGTGTAATTATCATAAAAAAAATTTTCTTGAAACACCTGTTGTTATATTTCTAAATTTCCAGAATTCCACTACATAATTTGTTCATTGTTATAGTGAAAACATTCAAATAGTCTTCATATATATTGGGAGAGAAAGAATCATGTTCTACTAAGTATGTTTCTTATTTTCATATTTTTATTTTTTTTATTTGCACTAATATTGACTTACATTGTTGTTTGCATTTTATAAATATAGGATGACTCCCCGCTGAAACTGTTGTCATAATGCTCCCACCACCTAAGTATCCATAGTCCACCGCCATAGTCCATTGTGCACCCTCCCCACATTACATTTGCTCCTTCTCCTTCCCCTCCCACTTCTGAATGTCTCAGTTCTGTAGTCTGTTTTCAAAGAATAGCTTTTGAGTCTGGATTTATCTCATCCTTTGTTTGGTTTTTTTTTATTTTCTAAAGATAAGTGACACCATCCTGTCTTTGTCTTTTTTCCATTGGCTCATTTTGCTTAGTTCTGTCAATACTGCTGCAAATCACATGCATTTCTTTTTTATTGCTGAGTAGAATTCCATTATGTATATATACTGCATCTTTTGATCAACTTGTCTGATTTTGGGCACATAGGTTGATTCCATAGTTAGGTTATTGTAAATAGTGCTGCAATGAGCATGGGCTGCAAGTTTTCCTTCAAATTAGTGTATTTGTATTCTTCAGGTAGAGACCTGGGAGTGGAATTCCTGGTTCATATGGTAGATCTATTTTTAATCTTCTGAGAAACCTCCATACTTCTTTGCAGAGGACTGGACTAGGCTAGATTTCCACCAACAGTGTAAAGAGTTCATTTTTCTCCATGTCCCCACAAGCACTTGTTGTTTTTTGTCTCTTTGATAGGGGCCATTTTCACAGGAGTGAGTTGGTATCTCATTGTGGTTTTGATTTGCATTTCCCTGATGATAAGTGATGATGAACATTTTTCATGTGTCTGTTTGCCATCTGCATGTCTTCTTTTGAGAACTGCTTATTTAGCTCCTCTGCCAGTTTTTTAATTGGGTAACTCCATTTCATTTTGTTGGGTTGTATGAGTTCTTTGTAGAGCTTGGATATCAGCCACTTGTCTGAAGCATGGTGTATATATATATTTTTTCCATTCAGTTGTGTGTCTTTTTGTCTTAGTTATGCTTTCTTTTGCTGTGCAGAAGCTTTTAAGTTTGATTTAGTTCCAACTGCTTATGCTCTCTTTTGGTTTTTTCCTTATTAGAGATACATCTGTGAAGACATTACTGAAGCACACACCTTGAAGTGTTTTACCTATGTTTTCCACTATGTATTTTATGGTTTCAGGTTTTATGTACAAGTATTTTATCCATTTTGGGTTGACTTTTGTGTATGGTGTGAGATAATGATCTAGCTTCATTCTTTCACATGTTGCTGTCCATTTTTCCCAACATACTTTATTGAAGATGTTTTCCTTACCTTAATGTATGTTCTTGGTTCCTTTGTCATAGATTAACTGTTCATATATTTGTGGGGGTTTTTCTTGAGTCTCAATTTTATTCCATTGGTCTCCATGCCTGTTTTTGCTTGAGTACCATGTTGTTTTAATTATTATAGCTTTTTAGTATAGTTTGAAGTCTGGAAGTATAAAACTACCTTTTTTTTTTCCCCCTCTCTTTTTTTAAGCAGGATTGGTTGGTCTATTTGGGGCCTTTAGAGGGTCCATATAAATTTCAGTAATATATATTTTATTTCTTTATAAAATGCCACTTATATTTTGATTGGAATTGCTTTGAATCTGTATGATGCTTTGGTTGTGATGACCATTTTGACAATGGTGATTCTTCCAATTCATGAGCAGGCAATATCTTTCTATTTCTTATGTCTTCCATTTCTTTTAACAATGTCATTTTTTTTTTTTTTACTGGTCATTTACCTCCATTGTTCAGTTTACTCCTAGGCATTTCAAGTTTTGTGTGTGTATGTGTGTGTGTGTGTGTGTGTGTGTGATTTAAAATGTGATTCTTTTCATATCTTACTCTTCTAGCTCATTGTATTTATATAGTAAAAGAAACTGATTTGATTTTAGCTTTTCTACTTAAAAGAGGGTAGTAAAGGCCTTTTCCCTTCTTTCCTCTCAATGTCCTTGAAACACTGATAGAAAGCATTGCGGATTCTTACTTTAATCATTTGGTATATAAATAAATTTCTCTGGGGAATATAAGTTCAATTTTTGAAATATAAAATCCTTTGAAGATAATGTTCTAAATTCCTCTGGAAATGTGTGATTTAATAATTCACCCTTACTGCTAACTCATGTGCCTACCCAAGAATGTAACCATTTAGCTATTGGACAGATAAGAAGTTTACTATTTTTTTTTGTTTGAAGCAGTTAGTTCCACCATTATGAAAATTAAATGACTGTAGATCTATGCCTCGTTGTATGGAAAGCAAAAGTTTCTAGGGAAATCAAAAACAAGTGTCTTTCATAGCATTTCCATTTCTGTGGTTCAGGGAACAGAATTCTCTAAATTTTCTTAATCTACAAACATATCATGAAATAAAAAGATACATATGTGGTTTAATGCAAGTTGTGGCAGGAGAATAATAATAGAGGAAAAAGAACAAATGGGAAAACTAAAGACAAATAACAAGATGTGGATTAAACCATACTATAGTATAACCATTACTATTGAATGTAAATGCACTAAATCTCCATTTAAAAATCCACATGAAAAAAATCTCCTTCACATCATGAGCATAAATGAAATTGAAATGGATTATTAATACAACTCTTAATGATCACAGAACAAAACTTCTGATGAAAACATAAATTTGAAGCTAAGCAAAATTTCTAAAATAAGAAACAAAAATTCAAACCATTAAAGAAAAAAATTTGAAAATTAGATCTCTAAAATTAAAAGCTTCCATTAATCAAAAGCCAAGATTAAAATGTTAATAGGGAAACCAAATATTGGGAAAACCTCTGTTCTCTCAAAACAAACAAATGAGTTAAAATTGACAAGTGATTTGAATACCCACTTCAAGATATTCAAGAGCAGTCCTAAAAATTATACGCTCTACATCATCTTTATATTGATTATTGTTCAGGAGAAAGAACTATGAGCACATTTTCCTCAAAAAGAATTTGTTTTTTCTTGGTAATAAAAGAATAATTAAAGAGAGTATCCCTGACACGGTAAAGAAGAAAGTAGAAACAAACCTTTTTTTGAAATTGTAGTAAGATATTTAAAACATTTGTACTTGCTGAATTGGCTAAATACATTGAATACTCAGTTTGAAAGAAAATGCAATCACTTTATTATATAACTAGCTTTCTTAAAGGATCAGAGTGTTTTTGTTAAATTTATTTTTATTTTTGTTGATATAACATTGATTTACATTGTTGTTTATGTATCAGAAGTATAAGATTTTCCCCATCATGTGTTGTTACCACAACATATCCACCACCGATATTCACAGTCCACCATCATAGCCCATTGTGCTCTTGTGTTCCCTCTGTGTCTTGTTCTTTCCCATCCCATTTCTGTTCCCACTCTGGTAGCCTCAGTTCTGTAGTCAATTTTCTAGTATTAGCTCTTAGTTTGGTTAAACGAAATAAGTCACAAGGAGAAAGACACCTACCAGATAGTGTCACTTATATGTGGGATATAGAGAAATCAAACAAAAGGTCAGATAAAACCAGGCTGCTTTTATAATAATTAAGTACCTTTATATAGGTATGTGTTCAAAGAGAAGGTGGTATTTATAGAGAATCTTTATTTCATATCACAGATACATTTTCATTCTAGATATTCAATTGAGTGTTTCAGATATTTCTAGAAACCCAGACAGCTACAGTAGTCACAAATATTCAAGTTTCTGTTAAAAATTTATTTATAGTAGTTTCTAAAGTACGTGATATTGCAGAGTATTGAGGACATAGTATTAAAGACATAAAGCTAAATGGACTTACACTAATCAGTGGTAATTGTTCCATTTCTGAGAAAACGGCTAATGTTGCTATAGTGGGTAGTACAATTTTCCTCACAAGGTTGCTAAATATAACAGAGAATGAAAACATGGCTTCGATTTGTTAGTAAAGCTATATTCAGTTATAACTGTGAACAATAAACATTGCTGACGTCCACAGTCAAGCACCATTGCTACAGTACATATATCATTATATGCTTTGGAGAAAAAATAGAACACTGAAAATTACTACAACCGACAAAGATTTGAAAAAAAAAATCATGAGATTTTATCATAATGTTTCAATAATCACCAAAATTGGTAAGAAGTGACTGAGATATTCTTATATCAAAGGCCATTTTGAAGTAGTATTTGTTTTCTTATTTTAAAAAGGCCAGAGGGTACTAATTAAAACCTCATTACACCAATTGCAAATTACTTATCAAGAACAAATTACCTTTAGGGAAATTACCATATTAAGAAGAGCAAAAAACACAAAATAAACTTCTTGATAAACTATATCAAAAGACTGTTTTGTTATCCAAATATCCAGCTTCTAGAAAAGCAAAATGACAATGTCTTTCAGGTTCACATGAATGAATCTCTGTGTGCTTTCTAGAGTTTCCAGTGAAATTTCACAAGATGAGAGAGGAAGCTATTAAATAATTCTATGGGAAAAGACAAGGAGTAGTGTTATTTTAATTTATTTTCCTAGAAGCTGTTTAGTAATATATTTTCATGATGAAATTCAGACTTAGAGGCAACGAAGGGAAGAGTCATAATTTGCTAACATCTCTTGAAATAAAAATGGGACTACTTAGATATAAAGAGAACAGCATTCTGTTTTAAATTTTGGGGGATTTGCACCATGATGATTCTTAAACTGAATAAACTCATAGACAAAATAAAGCATGTTTCATTTTCTCTTATGCTCAATTCTTTTCAAAACAGTATCTGATTCAACAAATATGAATGTACTCCTTTAAATAACTAAAACTTTAACACATGAGTGAAATAACTTATCTGGTTATAATTTTGCAAATGAAACTTCCAGAGTAACTAAATTATTTAAGGGAAAAAAGGGAGTTCTAACTATTCAATTTGCTTTTCCTAACCAAAAATCATTCAAGAGATAATAATGCTATCCTCTTACATATTTACTGGCTTGCAGCAAATCTCCATTACATAGTGACCTTGGTATGTATTATGCATACCGAATCTCTAAGAATTATGCCAAACAGGAAGTAACTGTCTCCTGTATCTGCTGCTCAGGGTTCAGTGACTGTCAGATAAGATTTTCAAAATACACTGTTCTTAAGTGGAATTCTGTAAATGAACAGAATGTCTTAAGGGAAATATTAGATTAGTTGCCCACATAAATCTTTTCTTTGTAAACAATCACAACGAACAGCATAGAAGTTTATATAAACACTTTTAAAAGATGAAACTTGAGGCTGATAATGTTATAACTGAGAATATAGTTAATGACTCAGTTCAATAAACCTTCCTGTGAAAGCACATACATTTCCCCCAAGACATAGGGTATGTGCTGAGAGAAAGAGCTCAATACTATAATTAGAATATAGACCAATCAGTTTCCTGATTGTATTGGGTAACATGGGTAAAAGTTTGCTTGGTTATGAAAACAGAATGCAATGTAAAGTGACTACTTGTTCTTCTGCATGACAAAAAGTATTCCTGGCAATCTTTGCACCATTTCAAAATTGCTGGAGTGATTAGATGGTAGTCAAAGGAAAGCAACCAGCTATGCATATTTTAGACAGATAGGCCTTTTAGCAATGTACACTCTAAAGTTACATAAATAATAATCAATTCCAATCCCTTGGCACATTCCAAACTTTGTTTCATCTCTTGAATCAGAATATGAATTTCAGTTTTAGGTCTTTCACTGGTAGCTCATTCAGTGCATTACGTACAGTGTTCATGGCAAGGATCTTGCAGGTCAAATATCCATATTTTTACACAGCAACAAGTAAATGATAAAAATGCAAAGAAAATGAGCAATAAGTTATTCTGAATGTGTTAAAATAATGTAACCAAATGTCTCAGCAATTAAGACTAGTTGTTAAAGCATAGTAATAAATGACCATATTTACTGTGTAAAATTCATGTGAACTAATGATTTAAACACATAGAATTTTAGAAAAGGAAAACAGAAAATAGGAGTGACTACTATCTAGACCTTCAGCGCTGCCCTGATTGTTCTTTTCAAGCTTGATTTTCCTTCTAGCCTCTTAAATACCCCATATACTAAAAAATAATAATTTTCCCTTATTTTTGATGTTTCTGCCTCTGTTGCTTGTGACCAAATAAACTTATCTGTTATGTACAATTTTTCAAATTTTAGTGAAATAAATGCCATTTTAAGTTGTGTGAGATCACCAGGAAAAGGGAAACTGAAAAGGTCAATTAAATCAGGTCATTTGAATGTCTTTGCTATTATCCTCACAATAGAGAACCAGAAACTTTACCAATTAATGAGGAGTAAGTAACTGGATTAAAAAATAACTCTAAGGCCTCTCTGGTGGCACAAGGGGTTAAGTCTCAGCACTTTGAAGGTATTAGCAGCCACTGCTGCACGAGTTCGATCCCCGGCCAGGGAGCTTCCCACATGGCCAGCAGACCTCTCCTGTCTCGTCCGCTGCTCCCTTCGGCAGTGTATTTCAGTCAATCCACCTGTTCTGCTCCCACTCTGTCTCTGGTGAGTCCTCTCACCCACCACACCTCTGGCCTGCACCCCAGCTCTTGTATGCATAAATAAATAAATCTTTAAAATAAAATAATTCTAGATATGTGCCTTCTCATAAGCAAAGGAATAAAATGCTGATACTAAGGTAAGATCCAGCATAATAAATATGTTTTATATTTTTAACCCCCCAGTATTATAGTGTCCCCTAAGCACTGTCTCATGTCTTGCTGTCTCTAAAGTTCACAATGAATTTATTTTTAATTCTTGGTATGTCTTCAAAAGCAAATAAAACTTCTTGACTACAAACAAATGGTTTTTATTTTATTTTTGCCAACTTAAATTACAATGATTTTTTCATATCTATGTGCCAAGAATTAAACAATATTCTTAATTTTCCATTTCTGACTCTTGTTTCTTCCTCTCAATACTCTGAAGATTATTCTGGTCATCAGATAAAAGAGTTTCCAATATCTATTTCCTAGTTTAATATGTTTTTGGAACACATGAAAAAACTTAATGTTTAATTTCTCAAGTACCCAATGAAATGTTTATGATAAAATTAAGGTAGCCATCCATAGAAAGGAAATTAAAAATAAAAATAAGCAATTGGGATTACCTCAAGTTAAAAAGCTTCTATACAGCAAATTAAAATATGAGATGATTAAAAAGATACCCTGTTGAATGAAAGAAAATATTTACAATATATATAATTGATAAGGGATTAATAAATTTACAAGATATATAAATAACCTATACAACTCAACAATAAATATCAAAACAAATAACCCAATAGATGGTAAGCAGATATAAACAGAAAATTCACTAAAGAAGATATCCAGGGGCCTCCCTGGTGGCACAGCGGTTAAGCGCTGCGCTGTGGAGCTGTTGGCAGCGGTGATGCGAGTTCGACGCCTGGCTGGGGAGAATCCCACATGGTGCGGCAGACTTCTCCTGCCTGGCCCGCTGCTCCCCTCAGCAGTGTATTTCCGACTATCTGCCTGTTCTGCTCCCCACTCTGTCTCTGGTGAACCTTCTCGCCACCCCATGCCTCTGGCCTGTACCCCAGCTTAAATAAATGAACCTTTAAAAAGAAATTAAAAAAAAAAGATATCCAGAAGGCCAAAAGGTACATGAAAAAAATGTTTGTTGTCTTTTCTGATAAGAGAGGTGCAGATTAAAAACGCAACCAGTTACCATTTCACACTCATGAGAATGGCATGTATTGAAAAACCCCCAACAGCAAGTGTTAGAGAAGATAAGGAGGGAAGTGGAGACTTATTATGTTTATTACATTTTCTTCATAAATTTTTTTTAAAGATTTATTTATTTATGCATACAAGCTGGGGTGTAGACCAGAGGTGTAGAGGGTGAGAGGATTCACCAGAGACAGAGTGGGGAGCAGAAAAGGAAGACTGACTGAAATATACTGCTGAGGGGAGCAGAGGGCGAGACAGGAGAGGTCTGCCGTGCCATGTGGGAAGCTCACCGGCCAGGTATCGAACTTGTGCTGCAGCTCTGGATAGTGACTCTGGATAACTTCATAATGCTGCAATTTAACCTGTTGCACCACCAGGGAGGTCCCTTCTTCATAAGTCTTTCTTACTAAACTTGTAAACTGGTAAAATCATTATGTAAAGCAATCTGGATTTACCTTAAAAATCTAAGAATGGAAATATTGTATGACCCAGCAATTCCACTCTTGGACATATATCCAAAGACTATGAAACCATCATCATGCAGCCCGTATGTTTACAGCAACATTGTTTATAATAGCATGGCCTTGGAAGCACCCTAAATGCCTATAAATATAAAATTGCATCCAAAAGATATGGTATGTCCATACCATGGAGTATTATATAGCCATCAGAAATGATGAAATCATTCATTTTCAACAAAATGGAGGGAATTGGAGAGAATTATGTGGAACAAAATAAGCCAGAAGGATAGAAACAAATAGTGAACATTTATAAGGCAAGCAATTTGATAATGTAAAACACTTTTAAAAGACAGTGGCTATCAGTAAACATCCTGACAGCTCTGAGGTTAAGAGGGAGTGGGCAGAGAAATGGACAAGAGGATATAAGGAATGATGCTGGGGAAAAGTAAACATAAAATACATTAGAAAATTATTATCACATATAAAAGCAAAGAAATATACAGCCAATTATAGAAAAAAAATGTGACAGGTACTTATTAAACAAAACAGTCTATTAATTTTCTGTTGTCAGATATTAAAAAATTGTTAGTTCTGATTTCTTATAAAAAATAGGGTGGGGTCTTCTTCTATTTCTTTCAACAGAGTTTTGTAGTTTTCTTTGTATAAGTCCTTTATGTCTTTTGTTAGATTTATTCCCAGATATTTTATTTTTTTGGTTTCGATTTTGAACGGAATGGATTTCTTAATTTCTTCTTCTTCAGATTGGGTGTTTGCATAGAGGAATGTTACTGACTTTTGTGCGTTGATTTTGTATCCTGCTACTTTACTGAACTGGTCTATTATTTTGAGTAGTTTTCCTATGGAGTTTTTAGGGTTTTGTATATATATTATCATATCGTCTGCAAATAGAGACAGTTTAATTTCTTCCTTTCCTATTTGGATCCCTTGAATGTCTTTCTCTTGTCTAATTGCTCTGGCTAGGCCTTCCAGTATTATATTGAAAAGTAATGGTGAGAGTGGACATCCTTGCCTTGTGCCTGATCTTAGGGGAAAGGCCTTCAGCTTCTCACCGTTGAGGATAATATTGGCCGTGGGTTTGTCGTATATGGCTTTTATTATGTTGAGGTATGTTCCTTCTATCCCAAGGATTTCAAGGGCTTTCATCATAAATGGGTGTTGTACTTTGTCAAATGCTTTCTCAGGATCTATTGATATGATCATATGGTCTTTATTTTTCTTTTTGTTGATGTGTTGGATTACATTGATTGATTTTCGGATGTTGAACCATCCTTGTGCCCCTGGGATAAATCCCACTTGGTCGTGGTGTATTATTTTATGGATGCATTGTTGGATCCTATTGGCCAAGATTTTATTAAATATTTTTGCATCAGTATTCATTAGG
>PVIJ01015469.1:0-36402 GCA_004024925.1 Scalopus aquaticus
GCAAATAAATTTAAGTATAATTTCAGGAGAACAGTAACTAAGTTTCTCCACCATGCCTGCATTCATTGGCCTTACTCATTAGCTCCTGGCAGCGAGATATCCTTGAAACAATGAAGTGTCCTTGCCCCTCAAGGGCTAATGTTTGAACAAAGAACAACTAATCCCTTCCCCTATTTCTCTTCCTGGCCTGATAAAATCAGCTTATATTAGTTCCTCCAGAGATTAGCATAAAGATGTTTCTTTTATCATTGGTCTTGGTTTCAGACAATAGGTGTGGAGACAGCAGCCTCCACCCTAGGCCTAGGGCAAAGGTTGAAGATTATGTCCTTTACCTTGCCGAAATTAACCTCAGATAAGAGACATTCTTCTAAAGTTCCTTGATTTCCCCTCAAACTATGTAATTGATTATGTATTTGAATATCTGTAATCACCCTGTCATTGCCAGTAGTTAATTCTTCTTATGCTTTAAAAACCCTGTTCTCCAATAATAAAGTGGAACGGCCTGATCACACTCTCTGGTCTGTGCTGTCTCTCGTCCCCCACCTTCTTCTCCCCACTCACTCCCCACCCCCTTCTCCCCACGGAACTTCCTGAACCCGCCCACCACCCCCGGGAACCCAACCTCGGTGGGAGCCGGCCTCCGACAGTGGAAGGCGCTGTGTTTATGCAGCCTGCCACCCTAGGAGCCCTTGCCTGAAGCTATTACAAGGAGGGTGGCATCCCTGAGTCACACGACCAGGAGGCCTCACCCTAAGGGAAGCCGGATACTCTGGAGCCAAAATGCCCACGTTCCCGGGCTTGCCAGAGACAGGGCTGCTGGGAGCGGGAGGGGAAGCTATGGATTTTCCAAGCAGATCTGAGCTAGGTCCAGAGAATACCCTCTCCCTCCGTGCTGCCAGGAATGATCACCCTAGTATCCCTGGCCCCAGCTCTGTCACCTGCAGGCCTCACACCACCTTTCGGTAGGCCCTTGGGTGAGTTAGGCCCAGCACCCCAAACTGTACTCAGACCAAAGTGCAGATTTGTGCCCTGGTGCTAGAGCTGACTCTGGGCCACCTTCCTCAATGACAAAGGCCTATGGGGCCTGCTTCCCTTCCCTGACCCTATGTGCGACACCCCACCCCCTTTGCCTATGTCCCCAAATGCAGCAGGGCCCTTACACTGACTAGATGTTTTTGTGGATGGAATCTCTGGGTGATTCTTAAGCTTTTATTCACTCACTTATTGCTTTAGACCCTCCTCTTCAAACAAAAATCTTACACAAAAACTCAATCTGCAAGGAAACAAAAGTGGAACTGCTCTGATTGAGTGGGAGAGGTGGATGGCCTCTCTGGGTAAGGCTGCATAGACACTCCTTCCCAGGCCTTCTGGTTTGTCTTCCTTAGGCCAAGATGGGTCCACCCTCTCATCCTGTACACAACTATCAGTCAGTGAGAGCACAAAGAATGGTCCCAGTACAGAGAGATTAAGTATCTAAACATTCAACCACTGAGATTTTTCCACCTGGAAGACTATATTCCCTGTCCCAACCCTCACAATTGGCCTGACATGTGCATTTGTTTTGTGTAAGACAGAAGTTGTTCTTTGCCTCCAGCGAGAGCTTTAAATACACTCAGCATTGAAAGGAAGCTTATGGTTGTTTAACTCAGGCCCCAACTCAGACAAGAATTCCCTCTATATCCATCCCAACCAAGAGGTGGTCCAGGCTCCCTTTGAACAATTTCTATGACAGGGAGCTCACTACCTCACAAAGCAGGTGTCCCCTACTGGGAAGCTCTCGTTAAAACTCTAATCTGTCTCGGGCCTCCCTGGTGGTGCAGCGGTTGAACGCTGCGCTGTGGAGCTGTGGGCAGCAGCGACGCGAGTTCGTCACCCAGCCAGGGAGATTCCCACATGGCGAGGCAGACCTCTCCTGAAAAAAAAAAACAAACTCTAATCTGTCTCCCTATAATGCTCACCAACTGTCCCTGCCTCTGGGGCTCAAAGAATAAGTATTGGGTAACCTATAATAGGTCATACTATACTATACTGATACTATGTCATGCTATGCTAGACTATTAATACTATACTGTAGTATACTAGACTAAGAGGAATACAGCTCACCCCAGGCATTCTCCCATGGCCACTTGTGCAGACTGTTGCATTGTGACCCAAGGAACCACCCCCAAGCATCCATGGCCGATGTGTTCCCCTCTCTCATTGAGTCTCGGGTTGACCCCTCAGACAGGCTCTCAATGACTTGCTTTGGCCAATGGGATATTAGCAAGCTCGGGGTCTGATGAACACTTGCACATTGGGGTTTGCTGTCCTAAAATTTCCTTCTGGGAAGCCAGCTACCATGCTGAAGGAGTTCAAGTTAGTTGCTGAATGTCGCAAGGCCACGTGGAGAGAGGCTCTGGAGGATGAGAGGTCAGTTTGTATGTCCCCACCACAGAAGAGCTCCCAGTTAAATGCAGCCACATGAATGACCTAAATGATAACCATGAAGAAGAACTGCCCAACTGAGCACAACCAACCCACAAAAGCCTGGGACAGAATACATTGGTTTTTGGGTGGGAGTCTTTTTGGGTCATTTTCCAAGTTTATATTTTTTAAATTTTATATTCATTATCACCAAAGGTCTTTTCTTCTTCACTTTGTATGTATATGTGTGTATATATTTTTTTAATTTGTCAGTCATTTACATAACTATATAATTTGGAGTACAACTTCACACCTCCATATGTGCACATGCTTCATTCACCCTCCACCAAAACCCCAATACAGTTATCCTATCACATTCCTTCCCCTGTTTCCTCCTCCCTCAGGTAACCAGTATATTTTTTAAAGAATCTAAGAATTATTCTTGCTGGGCTTTGTGAGTTTTCTTTGGTTATTTAAATTCCATGAATGAATGAAACCATCCAGTAACTGTCTTTCATTTTCTGATTTAATTCACTTAGCATAATAACCTCGAGACCCATCCATTTTGATTCAAAAGGCCGTATAATAACTCAGTTATATTCCATTAAGCATGTATCCAGTAATTGCTTTGTCCAGTCATTGAACATTTAGGTTGGGTCCATGACTTAGCTATTGTGAACGTAGGAGAGCATAAATCTTTCTACATTAGTGTTTTCATACTTTGAGGGTAAATACCAGCAGTGATATTGCTGTATCATATGGCATTTCCATTTTTATTTTTCAAAAGAATCTCCATACCATTTTCCATAGAGGCTGCACAAGATTACATTCCCACCAATAGTGGATGAGAGTTCCTTTTCTCCACATCATCACCAACATTTGTTGTTTCTAGTTTGTTTGTTTTTTTGCTATAGGTCATTCTTACAGAGGTAAGTGGTATCTCATTGTGCTTCTGATTTGTATTTCCCTCATAAATGACAGTTGGCATTTTTTAATGTGCTTGTAGACCATCTAAATAGCCTCTTTGGATGTGTCTAATTTGGTCTTTTGCCCATTTTTTGATTGGGTTATTGGATTGTTTTGTCATTGAGTTGTTTAGGTTCTCTATGTATTTGGGGAGTTGACACTTTGTCAGACATGGTGTGCAAATATCTCCTCCCAGTCTGCAGGTTGCCATTTTGTTTTTGTGATGCTTTCTTTCAAGGTACAAAAGCTTTTTCATTTGATATAGTCCCATTTGTTCATTTCTGCTTTTGTTTCCCTTGCCATTGGAGTTACATCCCAAATACATCTTTGCAGTTGATGTCCAAGAGGATATCACCTGCTTTCTTGTATTATATCTGAGTCTTTCATTCATTTTGAATTAATTTTGGGGCATGGAGTTAAGTAATGATTTAGTTTCTTTCTTTTTTTTTTTTGGCATATGCTGTCTTTCTTTTTTCCATGGCATGGTTGTAGCTCCTTTGTTAAAAATTAACAGTCCATAGTTTGTGTGGATTTATTTCTGTGCTGTCTATTCCATGCAATTGGTCTGTATTTCTGTTTTTGCACTAATACCATACTGTTCTGATTACTATCATTGTGTAATATAGTTTGAATTCAGGGAGTGTGGTACATTTTTTTTTTCTTTTCTCTCATGATTGCTTTGGCTAGTAGGGGCCTTTTTATGATTGTGTAACAAAAAAAATAATGTTTTTTGAAAGCTAACAGTTTTAATGTCACCAGAACGTGCTTGAGGGAACACTCTGCCCCCAGAGAATGTATGGGGAGCAGGGGAGAGCTGGGGCCTGGGGACAGAGTCAGGGGGTGGGGTGCACAGCAGGAGGTGTGAGAACCCCTGAGGAGACAGAGGTACTGGTTCTTGACACCCCTGGCTCATCTGCAGAAGGCCAGTGAAGGCAATCAGTTCAGGCCCATTGAGTCAGGTAGTGGAGAAGCCAGCAGTCGGGGTAGGGTATAGGGTGGGAGTGGTTCCATACAAACTTTATAATTATTCTATTTCCCTGAAAAAATGACATTGGGATTTTGATAGGTATTGTATTGAATCTATAAGTTTTCTTAGGATAGACATTGTTATTTTAAACCACTATGTTTTGGAATGGGTTGTTAGGCAACAATAGGTAACTGAAAACCACTGATAGACTTTTTTCAGGAGTAAGTGTTGAAAGAATATGGCCAAGGTTTTTCATCCTAGGTCACTTATTTGCAAAGGGCATAACCCAGCTGGTTAAGCTGAGAGAGAACAAGCATCTTTCTCAGGGAAACTAGGAGCCCTGCCCCCTGAAATTAAATTGTAAGGAGCCTTATTCTTGAGCAAGTCAACGAACCCTGGCTGGATGACAAATTTTGCAGAACAGTTGGCTCTCTGCACAAAACGGAATTATGCTTCAGTTCGAATTCCTTGCCACTTATAAATTACTTCTTATTTTATTACCCTACACACTGCAATCCAGAGAGGCTTGAATGTTGTTTTGGATATGCCAGTTATTCTCCCAAACTATGAGGTGTAAATCATGTACCTTCCCTAGTGATTTTGGGAAAGATGTTTTTTTGTCCAAAAAAAGAGACCTAAGTACATGTTTGTGATCATGACTAGAAGTGAAAGACAGCAAGATCAAGTGGGGGTTATAACAGCATCCTGAACAGGGAACATTAATGTAAAATGTTCTAGAATGAACACTGGTGCCTTTCTCATGCATTCACTCAAAAAGCATTATCTGAATACCTACTGTCCCTGCCTTCCCAGAGCTCACTGCTCAAGAGAAGAGACTGACAGGAGGAGCAGCTGGTGCAACACGGTGCAATAATGGTAAGTCTGTGTCTTGAAAAGCCCTGAAAGACTTTCAGAATCCTAAAAGGAGCTATGACTACGCCAGGAATGAAAGGGTCAATAGAACTAGCTGAAGACGGAAAAAGGACATTAAGTTACAGAGAGGACTAGTTCTTACCCAGTATCCACCCACCTCTTCTTCCTTATAATTAGAATATCATTTTTTCCTGGTGGGCAATGTGTCTAGCTAAGAGACTACATTTCTCAGGTTCCCTTGTAGCTAATAATGAATAATGAGGTATATAGCTGACCCTTGAACAACTTGGGGGTTAGGGATAATGACCTTCCCACACAGTCAAAACTCCACATATAACATTTGACTCCCCCCAAAACTTAACTATTAATAGTTTGCTATTGATTGGAGACCTTACCAATGACATAAGCAGTCAATTAACATACATGTATGTATTCTTACAATAAAGTAAACTAGAGAAAAGAAAATCATGAGGAAAATATATTTACTGAAACTGTGAGTTTGCATGCATCTTCTGTTTACAGGAAAGTCCACATAGAAGTGAACCCACTCAGTTCAAACCCATGTTGTTCAAGGGGCAACTAGAAGTTTAAAGGGTTTGTCGGAAGGAGCTCTCTCTTTCCTACGAGAGGCAGCCAGTTCTTCCATTTTCCTGCCTAGAACATGGATCTGATGACTAGAATTCCAGCAACCATTATTATTTCTTTTAATTGAGGTAAACATTGGTTTACAATACTGTATATGATTCAGAGGTATAACCCCTTCAAATGTATGTTACCATACCACGCCTACCACCAAGATACCTGTGGTCCTCCATCATAGTCCATTAGGTCATCTCCTTGCTTTACTCTCCACCCTCCTCCTCTCCCTCTAGTAGCTTCAATTCTATAGTCAGATTTCTAGGATTTGTTTTTGGTTTGGTTTTATCTAACCCTTTGTTTTGTTTCTCTATAGTCCACAAATGAATTAAACCATCTGGTATTTGTCTTTCTCCTTCTGACTTATTTCATTTAGCATAATCCCCTCCAGTTCTATCCATGTTGTCACATATTGGAAGAATTCATATTTTTAGAGCTGCGTAGTATTCCATTGTGCTTATATGTCTTCTTAACCCATTTATCTGTCTTTGAGCACTAAGGTTGTTTCCATAACTTGGCTATTGTAAAAGGCCAGCAGCCATTTTTTACCATAATGCAAATCTGAGGATGGAAGCTAACTGCTGAGAATGGGGAAACAGGAAGTTAAAAGGAGCCTGGGTCCCTAACAACCACAGAGCAGTTAAACCAGCTCTAGAGAGCCCCTTTCCAGCTTCTTTCACATGCAAGAGAAATAAATGCCATAGTTAAGTTGTTGCTGCTGTTGTTGTAATGTGCAACTGAACCTAATCCTAACTGACGTACCTGTATGTCCCAAGGCCCAAAGGTGAGAGAGCACATGGCATGTTCCTCAGTCTGCAAATGGTTCCAAGTGGCTGGAGTTCAAAAGTATGTGGTGAAGAAGGGGATCATGGGAGGGGGTGAAAGGGAAGTTGGAGTAATACTGGTGTTTGGGGGATGATGAACACAGGGGAGGATGGGATTACTAGCATTGATGATGGATTTGAAAGAACAGGCTCTCCCCTTGCTCTTCTCCACATCTGAAGAAAGAACAATCTCTAGTTCCCCTAGAGACTTAGGCCCAGGAAAAAAGATGCCCTGTGTTAAAGAGTATGTCTCAAAATTGGAGACCAGGTCACAGATGACTGTCCTCAGATGTGAGCATTGCCTCATGCCTGTTCTTAAGCTAAACGAAATCTGGCTCTGAACCCTTTCCAGGGTGTGTCAAGTTCAGTTTCCCCTCCCAAAAGTGCAAGATTAGAGCGCAGAACGGAGAGAAAACCATAAAAGGTCTCCAGCCTTCCACCGGGGCTTGTTTCTGAGCTGCCCACTGCTCTGGTCGGCGTGCTCCATGGCAGCTTGGTTTCTGCCCCTTTCAGCCTGGGAATAGGAGTACACCTGGAGGAGGGCAAGTCAACAGTTCACTATAAGTGGCCCCGACATTTGTGGGTCACCCCTACATAAGTCTGGAAGCTCCTAGCTCCAGGAGAAGCATGGCTTACTCTGCACCCTCAGAAACCCCCAAAAGTAGTCCTTTGCTTTTCTTGGTGAAACTCCCGCTCACCCCTTTCTGGGCTGACTGCACCCCACCCCCCAGCATCAGCCCTGCCCTTCCCTCAACCAAAAGGAATTCAGCTCAAACCTCCTAAATAAACTCCAAACACAAGAGATTTTTGTCCCACAGCCCTATCCCTTCTCCTCGCCATAAAGAAAGCGACGCTCTGAGGACCCAAAATCTCAGTCAGGTCTCTCCTTCAATCACTGACAGAAGACGGCCCTGGACATGAGGGGCCATGGAGCAACCTGTCATTCAAGGAGGCAAACAAAGTCAACTAGGTTCAGGTCCAAAGGACTGGGCGGTCAGGGGGAAAGGCAGCCCCTGGTCAGCGGCGCGGCGTGTGCATCAATAAGGATGGTGACTGCAGTGTCGGGGTCAAGACTATTTAAACTGTGCATCTGCAATGATTCTTTTAAATAGAGAAAAGAATGGTTATAAGTTGAGGAAGCTAATGAACTGATTAATTATTTTGAAAAAAAAGACAACTAAAAGAAAATAATCAAACCAGAGACAGGATAGAAAGAAACCGCTCTAAGTAAACATATACCTGCCGCCTGTCAGGACCCTCGCGTCCTGGGACACAGGAAGCCGGCAGCCTGTTACTGACTTGGGGTGAGAACTTGCTCTGTGCCTTGGCCGTGAGCGGAGGTGTCCCTGGGGAAGTGGCGGGTTTCCTAGGATATGACCCTCCAAAGAAAACGTCAGAAAACCACAGGCAGAAAAGAATGGGTGTGTCGGGATGGCATAACATAAATATTCCCGAATGCATTTAGGCATTTCCCCAGAGCCCAGAGAGCTTTTTGACCAAAGTTGGGGGCTGAAAACAAGAGGCCAGCTTCCTGGGAAGGACGGGAACTCAGGAAAGTCACCAGTGCGGCAGTTTGCAGGCTTTGGATCCCCTCCAAGGGAGTTGACTCGAAAGTGATGGGTTATCCACACAACTGCAGAGCCTCAGTGAGAGACAGGTGGAGCTGGGTGTGCTGAGAGGAGGAGACAAAGAACAGCAAAGGAATGTTAACTTGAGGATGAAGCAGTAACAAGGGATCTTCTTTAGTTTTTTTTCTGTTTGTTTTGTTTTTCGGGTGTTTGTTTGTTTTTTCAGCAGAGGCAAGCAACCGTAGTGGTTAAGATCACCCATTCTGGAATCAGACTGCCTTTCTTTAAATTCCAGTTCTGCTAATTACTAACTGCATGACCTTGGGCAACTTAATTTCTCTGAGCCTCAGTTTCTTCAGCTGTGAAATGGAGTAATAACAGTGCTGGAGCAGCTGAACATTAAAGTGGATAAGACATGAGCAAAAGGGTTGCTGAGCATTCATGATGTGAGGGGAAGACGCCTTGAATTTCTGAGCTGTCTTCTCTCAAGGCCACTGGCCTCTCCTTTGCCATGTTCTCCCCACAGGTGGACTCTGTAGCGCCACCGGGCGCAGAGGTTTTCTACGATCCTGGCAGACGGGTAAAGGAATTCTGGAGCCCCAGTGGCTTTTTCAGGCTTTTAATGTTTTCTACAGCATTTGTAGAGAGGTAGCCAGGTGCAGGGCAGGCAGGGGGTGGGGAGCTAGGAGGCTGGCAGGCCTCCCAGCCCCCAGGGAATCTTTACTCTCTCTGGTGTTCTCTCTGGTCTCTCTGCTGCACCCCGCCGCATGGTCCTCTGCCGCCATGCTCTGTTCTCCACTACTGCACCGGGTCCTCTGTGATGCTGCCCTTACAGGCTCAGTCTCTCCAGACCCAGGTGCGCCCACTCATGCACGCCCACACCTGCTTCAGGTGCCGCCATCGGTCATGAGTGTAAGACCACAGGGGTCTATCATAAGTGCTGATGGCCATAATGTGGAAAATCCTAATCATTCTTTCATTTATCCAAGAAGGCTGGCGTCCTTTGCAACATAGGAATTGCTGCTTACCTAAGGGTGTCCTCTGGTTCACTTCTCTGAAGTCTTCCCCTGTGGAGAGTAAACTTAAAAGCTGGACTCCAGGCATAAGCTTTAGACAAGGTACTTCTTGATCAGTCTCCATTTAGACCATGTTGTGAGGTAGGTATTATCGACTTTTTTACAGATGAAAAAAAATAAGTGGTCAGAGGTCACACAGGGAAACGGCAAGAATCAGCAGCTCGTGACCGTCTCAAGGTGGTTCTGACAGGGCCTGCCTTTGCCTCCAAACCCAACAGCTCGTCATTTCTCCACCAGCTTCCATCTCCAAAATGGTCTTCAGGAGGCAGGCTTCCTGACTAGGGGTGGCTAGGGGAGTGGGGAGGCAGAGTAACTTGAGGCCAGCGGGAAATGACCTCCCCAGCTCTTCCACAATAGCTTGAATCCTTCCTTGCATGGAGGTTAGCAGTAGTAGGAACTGCCATCTATGAATGCCAGGCTCAGTTTCCTGCCCTCAGCTGGGTCTGATAAGTGCCATCCCATTTACTCTTCAGAGCTGGCACATGAGGCAGGAACTGGCTCCTATCATAAACATCCCTGAGAAAGGGACACCGGACTGGCTTCTGTGGTGTCAACAGTGAGAGCCTGAGGGCAGGGCGCTGTGACAGGAAATGACTGGAAAGGCTGTGGTGAGTGCTCCCAGAGGCCTGAGAAAGAGGCACACTCTTGAGTCAGGCATGGGGAGGAGCACCTTGAGGGCAGATTGAGACACTTCATAATTTGATGGGCAACTTGCCAGGCACCAGCCTGGTCTGTTCACTCTCTTCCCCAACCTTCTTTGACTGGCGCAGAGTCCAAACAACCAAGAGAAAGATGAGGGGCCCCCCAGGACCTCACTCCTGAGGGACCAGCGGTCAGTAGGCAGAGTTGGAAGGTCTGGACCAGCTGCAGACAGGTAGGCCAGGAAAGAGGGGGAGGGGAGGGGAGTAAAGAGGGAAAAGAGTGGGGGAAAGGGGAGAAGGAAGGGTAAAGAGAAGAGAACTGGGGGGAAATGGCAGATACAAAAATGCAGCATAGACAACATGGTCAAATAGAGAGGCTGGAATCAACCTCTCTCCAAAAATGCAGTATATTTAGAAATTACAAATATTGCATCTGACCCTTTCATTGTCCAGTGAGAAAATTGAGACCTAAAAGAACCAGGTCCTGTCCACAAATCCTGGTTGTATCCCAGAGGTCTATGATGGAGGTGAGAACACACGCTGCTTGTGTTGACACAACTTTCTAAGACACCCCCTCGCAGAGGAAGAAGCTGGCTCCATCCAGTGGGGCAAACCAGCAGCCTTTTCAGATACTGATCAGAGTTCTTCTAGTCATTTCCTGCTGGGGTGAATAACAAGCACCTCAAAAGTGGGATTTAGGGAGGCTTCAAGGCCCTTCTTTATAGAGAGCTGGGCTAAGAAGTGCTTACTCATCCCTTCCCCAGCCTTCTCTCTGGGCTGGGTACCAGGCAGGCAGGGTCCTGAAAGGATGAAAGTGGGACAAGCCTAGTCTTCAGAGCCCTCCTTAGTACCAGAAAAATAAGAGTAGTGGGATCAGCCTCAGCCTTGGCACCAGAAGACCTGGGTTTGAACCCCGGCTTTTCTACTTTTTGCCGTGTGACCTTGAGTGGATCGCTTAGCCTCTCTGAGCATCAGTTTTCTTTCTAGTGATGCAGGCACTGTGGGGTTGTGGTTGAAAGTCAAGAGCCAGAGCCATGTTTCTAGAGTGCTGATCCTGGCTTTCCCACTTACCAGCCAGTGAGCATATCCTCGGAGCCTAGGAAACCCAAACTTGCAGGCCAACTGGCCACCCCACCACATGGCCAATGCTCCTCCCACAGCTACTCCAGGCCTATCCCTGTCCAGCTGGGTCACGAGGTGCCTAGGAAGAGGGACTATCTTATCCACTTATCAGTCCCCCACCCACGCCCATTGCTAATGCTCAGTGGAACTGTGCATTGCCTGCACTGTCTTCCTTTTTTCACTCTAGCCTCACAAATTCTGCCTCGGATGCTCATCTTCCCTAGGATCCCATCAAAGCCTTCTAAATTCCCTCCCCCTGTTTCTGATTTTTCTTTCTGTGGTACCATTTAACCGCATTCTTTGTGTGCCAGAGCAATTTGGATTCATGCCCCTCTCCTCAGCAGCTAGTTTCCTGGCTGTGCAAAATGCAGGCACGTAGCCTGATCCACCACCGCCTACCCCCACTGTCTCCCGCAAAGCAAGGTTCTCTGTCAGGCAGCCACTGTCGGTGGCGTAGGCTTTTCCAATATCTGTGATCATTTGTAGCTGCTTTATTGAGGTATAATTTATGTAGCATTTAAGGGTGTTTTAGTAAATTTACAGTGTGCAACCAACACCATAATTCAATTTTAGAACATTTCCATCACCCCGCAAAGATCCCTGGCGCCCATGTGCACTCGCTCCCCATTTCTAGTCCCAGCCCCAGGCAATTTGTAATAATTTTTACTAAAACACAGAAGTAAACTTCTTTTTTCAAATGTTTTCCTCTTGGAAATAAAGCTGCAAGAACATTTGTATAGGAATAATGCAATAGAGATCTATGCCCATTTCCCACAGATCGCTGACGATTCGAGGAGAGGCCAGGCATCTGACCTGGACCCGCAGCCCGCAGGCCACGTGGCAGCGACTGCAAACCTCTGAAGACCTGAACAGTGCCAAGCCCAAAGCAAAGCACGAACTCCTTGCTCCCGATAGTAAATCTGGTGTCTAATAATAACTAAACTAGTTAACTGGTCTTAAGTTGACTTATTCTGTTCCTTCCACTTCTTTCCCACCCTCCTTCCACCTAGCAGAATAGTTATCTAGAATTGAAGCTCAGAAAAAAATGGCAAAGAAGGAGGTGGAAAGAAAGGGCTCGGAAATCATAGATCATTCATGCAAGAAGGAGCCTTCTCTGCTCTCCCAGACTCCACCCAGGCGTCCCAGTGCCCCAGGCCTCATATCTGATGGTCTCTGCTCATCGTTCTTTTCCAGATGGAGCAGTCCCATTTCTTTCGATGTTTCCTCATGTGCCGTGCACCCCAGCTTCCAAAAGCACTTATTTGTGAGATTTTGGAGCCAGAAGGTCAGAGGCTAACTCCACCACTCGCTAGCTGTGTGACCTCAGGCCCCTTCCTCACCTCTCTGAGCCTTAGTGTGTGCATCTATAAAACAGAATCAGAACTGCCTGCCTCAAAGAATTATTGTGAGAATTCAAGATAGTCTGGGTAAAACACCAGGTATAAAGTATGACATCAGTAGATTTGTTTTATTGATGTACTTTGTAAATTGTGATCCTCGTAAATACTACCTGAATCCAACACATGGGACTCCTTCCTGCTGCTGTGAACTGTAGTGTTTGACCACCAGAAATGTTTCCTTTTCGCCGTTGGGAAGCTGCTTGCCCTCTCCCTAAAAGTACCAAGTCATAAATCAGATCCATGATTTCAAAAACACTCTGGCGGCAATGCTGGGAACAGATCGTAAAGGTAGAAACTAGAGGCTGGGAAGCCTGGTTAGAAGTCAAGCAACCGCCCAGCTAAGAGATGATAGAGGCCTGAATATGCAGGGGCGGTGGAGAGGCTCTGAGGACCGTCCTGAGAGCAGTGTGGGAAGCGAGAGCCGCAGATCCTCACAAATTATCGTGGAGGTGCACAGCTTGCCCGCCTAGTGAGACCAGAGCATGCCCCCTCCGTGCTTCACGAGGACACAGTCAGCTCATCCACATGTCAGGAACCTCTCCAGGGACCCAGTCTGCACCTTAACCTTGGACTTCCCAGCTTCCATGACTGAGAAATAAATGTCTGTTGTTTATTTCTGTCCGTGGTATTATTCTGTTATGGCTACTACATAATGCATAGGTCTTTTCGGAGACTCTCTGTTCGTCCCATTGGTCAACCCCACGGCGTCTACATTGCTATAGTTCACGCTAGATCCTGATGTGCAGTGGAGCGCACCTTCCCTGCTCTTCCCCTTAAGAGGCATCCTGCTATTTTTGGTTTTTTCCCTTGACCATACAATTTTTTTAATGATTTTTTCAAGTTCTATGAAAAATACTATTCAGATTTCAATAGGAATTGCACTGAATTTATAACTCAATTTGGGGAGAATGGGCACCTTTCTGATCTTAACCATTCCTATCCATGAGTTTTTATCTACTTATTTGGCTCTTAATATCTCTAAGATAATTTTGTGATGTTTTCTGAAAAGGCCTTGCACATATTTTGGTAGATTATTGATGTTCTCTGATGCCCTTATTAGACTCTTACTATTCTACATTATCTTTAAAAGTAATTACATTCTAATCACTTGCTTCTGGTATGTTGTACTGACTTTTATATATCTGCCTTATATTCAGCGATTTTGCTAAACTCTGGTATGCTATTTCAGTAAGTGTATGTCAATTCTTTTGGGTTTCCTACATAGCAAGCATATCACCTACAAATAGTGAGTTTAAAAATGATAGCCTTTTCAGTCTTCATGTTTCTTGCCTCTTCTTGTCTTATTCAACTTCCAGTTCCTCCAATACAATAGTGCTTACAAGAGTGGATCTCCTGATCTCATCTCTGATTGTTAAAGAAACTGCTTCTATATTTCCTTTATTAGGATTCTATTTGTTTTGTTTTTTATAGATACTTGCAATCAAAGAAATTATCTTTATTCCTACTTTAGATATAGTTTTTATCAGCAATCTTGTTCACATTTAATCAAAGATAAGCCTGTTGCCTCTACTGAGATGACTAAATGGTTCTCTTTAAATCTGTTAATATAGTAAGTTATATTTGCAGTTTTCTAGTATTAAGGCATCCCAAACACTCAGGATAAACCCAACTTAAATGTAGTATGTTAATTTTTTAATGCAACATTGGTATTTTATTTGCTAATATTTTGTTTAGTGTTTTTGCATCTATATTCATGAGTGAAATAGGCCTGAAATTTTCCTTTCTGATAAAGTCTCTGGTCTTGGTCTTACTATTAGGAGAGGAAGATGATGCAATCAGTTTTAATAACTCACAGAAATCCCTGAGAGATCATTTTTAATATACAATAAATGGCACCTACTAAGGACTACCTTTTTCGTCTAAGTACTCAAAAAAACCAAACTAACGCAACAATTTTTGTAGAGTTTTGTTGTGGATTGCCATCATATTCACCAAGATGTAGCTGTTAAAATCTCTCTTGCTCCCTTTATTTTTTAACTTTTTAATTTTCTTACATTGCTGTTCATTTTTGTAGAATATTTGATTTCTCCCCTTAGCAGCAACATGGAGCTAGACATATCTCAGTGAGATAAGTCAGAAGGAAAAACAAGACTATTGGATGGTTTCACTTATAGAAGGAATATAGAGAAACCAAACAAAAGATCAAAAAATAAAAATAAAAAAGACAAAACTTTCAGGCAAACTATAGATCTGAGGCATTCAGGGGAGGGAGAGGGGCCAAAACAGGGGAGGGAAGAGCACAAGGGACTATGGTGACATTCTCTTGGATGATGTCTTGCTCCCGTTAAAAAGATTGGAATCAATTTACCAGACTCAGTCCTCAGGCACCTTTCCTATTTTGTAATTCCTGGGAGATGACCCACAATGGTGCTTCTATCCTGAGTGACCTGACAGCACCTTGTCCCCCAAGAGGAGGCTCCTGAGAACCCCAAGAGCTGAGTGTGTGATGTGTAGGCTGTGCATAGCAGAGGAGGCCCAAGTCTCTTAGAAGAGAGTAATTTTACATCAAAGTTTAAGTTGCAGTTCCTACTGACTGTTCCATTGTTATTTTTTTTTAAAGATTTATTTATACAAGCTGGGGTACAGGCCAGAGGCGTGGGGCGGCGAGAGGCTTCACCAGACACAGAGTGGGGAGCAGAACAGGTAGATCAGAAACACACTGCTGAGGGGAGCAGTGGGCGAGGCAGGAGAGGTCTGCCGCACCATGTGGGATTCTCCCCGACTGGGCGTCAGAACTCTCATCACAGCCCAGCGCTCAACCGCTGCGCCACCAGGGAGGCCCTGACTATTTCATTGTTATTTTATTTTATTTATTTATTTATTTTTTTATAATATATATTTTTATTGTTATTTATGTCTTTTACATTTTGCATTCCCCTTGGGTAGCCCACCACCAATTCACCTGTGATCCATCTCCATGGTCCCTTGTGTTCTTTTCTATTCCATTTTGTGCCCTTTCCCTTCCCTCCTATTTTAACAGAGCTGTAAGTTTGCTTCTGAGCAGGCAGCCCAGTGGGAGAGCATTTTGTGGCCAGGCAGCACCACTGGCGAACAAGGCATCCTGGTCCTTACTGGCAGGGGTGTCTTGTGGCCAGCTTTTCCTCTCTAGCAGGATCAGCACTCCCTGCTCATCCTCCCCTGGGGCTCCAGAAACCCACAGGGCAGAGAGAGGTCCAGCTTTGTGAAGTTCAAAAGCAAGAAAACACCTACACCTGGCACCTCCCTGGCAGCATCCTGGCCTTGCTGCTTTCATCTTCTGGACATGCAAGCCCCAGCCAGCAGCTGCCTAATCACCAGATGGGGTCCCCTCCTGGCTCCCTCATGGAAAACCAGTAAGGCCCCTTCAACTGGCGAAGCCAAGCCAGGCTCTGCCTTGGATTATATTCACTGTGACTTTACAAGACTTGAGGGGTTTCTGAGGGCTGGGTCAGAGGGCTCCTAAGACAAGTTCATTAAGGAGAGGGTTTGTGCTTTTTTCTTTTTACCCATTTGCTTTCTCTATTATCCTCCTTCTCCCCACTAGGAGGAAAGAGGGAAAGAAAATAGGAAAGGTGGGAGGGAGGAAGGGAAAGGAGGGAGAGGAGAAGGGGAAAAGGTGAGGAAGAGGAGAAAGAAAAAAGGAAGGAGGAAGAACCTCAAGTAAACAAAACTCTACATCTTTTTCCTCCATGAAACCAAATACAGAAATTTATTTATAGGTGTTTTCCTACTGATTGTATTAATGTAACTTTGTTTTTGTTTTCAGATTAACAAATTTTATTTAAATTGAGGCAACATTGGTTTACAATTGTGTATCTGATCAGAGGAATAGGCTCACATCCTTCAGGTGCGTGGCACCCCCCCATGCCCACCGCTCTCCACCATGGCCCACGTGCCTCCCTCCTCTGCTCTCCCGTCTCCCCTCCCCCTCTAAAGACCCTACATCCTTAAATTTTTTTTTTAAAGATTTATTTATTTTTGTATACAAGCTGGGGTACAGGCCAGAGGCTTGGGGCAGCGAGAGGGTTCACCAGAGACAGAGTGGGGAGCAGAACAGGCAGATCAGAAATACACTGCTGAGGGGAGCAGTGGGCGAGGCAGGAGAGATCTGCCATGCCATGTGGGAATCTCCCCGGCCGGGCATCGAACTCGCATCTGACAGCTCCACAGCACAGAGCCTAACCGCTGCGCCACCAGGGAGGCCCCCATCCTTACATTTCTATGAAAACTGGAAATGGAATCAGTAGTAAATCAATTTAGTGTGAAGAAATTGAGGCAGCTCCATGGGTGAAAGGGTAAGCGGGCTGTGTGGCTTGAGGCCAGCAAAGTTTGGCAGCCAAGCAGAAACCCTCTGGGGGGAGTGGGGGCTGCAACAGTGGCCCTGTGCCCTGTGGCCCGTGCCAGTGAGTGGCCCCCCTGGAGGAGCCCTATTAGCTTTTGTATGATTTATAGACAAAGTCGGCACTGGGCCAAGTTTAGGCCTAGTTTACAGAAGTGTGCTTTGTGCGTGTGAACTTCACATCAAGGTTACATATTATTTACTGCTTTCCACACATGCGGACTACCTCTCAAGCTACGTGTTACCTACCAGGCCACCTGTGCCGGCAGGTCACGGTGAAAAACTGAGAAAACTGTTTTCCATGGGCCTGTTGTGCCAGCAAGGCACAGGGCAGGTTCCCTATGATTCAGGCAGATGGATGAAGGAGGAGTCCTGGGGCCCTCAGTGGCTTTTTATCTTTTTGCAGTGAGGCAACCAGGCAGAGGGCAGGCAGGGTGGCCAGAGGGCCAGGAAGCTAACAGCAGGCCTTCTAGTCCCCAGCAAATCTTCACTCTTTTTGGGCTCTCTGGTGTCGTGGCCTCTGCTGCTGCTACTTCTGCTTCTGCTTCTTTTACTGCTGTCGCGCCCCCTCACTTCTGTCGTGCTTTCCTGTTGCGCTCTTTCTCTACCGCTCACTTCTATGATGTCGCCCTTATATAGTATCTCTCCAGGCCCAGGTGTGCCCACTCACGCACGCGCACACCACCACAAGGCACACGTGCAAGACCACAGGTTTCCATCAGTAAATCTAGTGGCAATCCTGATTTACCACTAGGGTGGAAAATCCTGATGCCTCTTTCATCTACCCTACAGGGACCTACAGCCCTTTTGCAGGAGTGGCCTTTGTTTGGGACTACTGCACACACAGACACTGAGGTGAGACAGTGTCCCGATCTTGGGCCCTTAGAAACTTTCTCATTTCCCCAATTTCCTGCTTGTTAAATAAATCCTGTTGTAGTTTCACCCTGAGCCTGAGTGGTCTTGCAGTTGTCAGTGCATGGGGGAGAACCCACAGACAGTAACCTGTCCCCCTGTTAGTACTGTTTTAAGTGCTCTTGAGGCACTGTTTCGAGTCATCAACAAACATTAACGATCTCTCCTGAGGCTGTGGGTGGACTGAGCAGTTCTTCCGCCAGCTTCCCTCAGGGTCTCTCAGTTCCTGCAGTCAGATGGCCGGGCTGGACCTCCCAAGATGACTCACTCAGCGTGGTGGAGGCCTTGGCAGGCATCGCTGAGAGGCTGGGACCCTTTCCTCTCCACAGTGCTTCCTGGGCTTTCACATTCGGTAGCTGAATCCGAAACACCAAGGGTGAGCATACCCAGAAGGAATGTTTAGCTCTAGACCTGGCAGAGCCATTTCCACCACATCATGTTAGCTAAAGCAGCCGCAGTGCCAGTTTCAAGGGAAGAAAGCAACTATCTCTCAGTGGAGAGAATGACAAAAAATTTGTTATCATCATTAATCCACTACAAAACAGGAGGGAGTCAGGTGAACATTTACATATTTGATTAATTTTTAAAAATTAAGAATCAAATGCTAATAAAAATTTCCTATTTACACATAAAATTAGCTATATTAATAAAAGTTACTTATGTAGGGAGAGAGAATGGGTCGAGGGGACCAGGATGGAAGCTAGATTTCTCTGAATATATTTTATTATATAGTTATGACTTCAAATCCATAATCTTTTAAAAAGGCAATAAAGCACATCTTAAAAATTGAAAGCAAAGGAAAGAAATGCACCGAAATGCATAGCCAGTTGGTTGTAAAATAACACAGGAAAAAATCATTCCTTTAAATGACTTTAAAATACAGAGTTTTGATTATACAGCCCTAGTGGGACACAGTCTCAGAACAAAACGAACCACAAAGAAATCTTATACTGCATTCAGTAATACTGTTAGCGGCAACATGCGTATAGCTATTTTGAAACCATTATAGCTATTATTGTGTAACAAGGCAAATGAGTAATTGTGTTAAAGTCATTAAAAACCAAGCTTTTCGGCAAAGAGAAAAGAAATGAGACTGTCAATTGAACCAAGGTAAGTAAAACACTGCAATCTTAAATGTGATTGTAAGTATCAGTATGAACTCACGATTTTTTTCCTCTTTAAAAAATGAGTACAGATAGCACAATTATACTTAAATTTCAAAAACAGGCACAACTAACCTATGATGTAAAAGCAAGAAGATTGATTCTCTTTGTGCAGAGGTAGTGACTGGGGGACTGGGTGCAGGTGGGCGGCAGGGGCACAGGAAATCTTGCGGGCTCTGATCATCTGTTTGTTGATCTGGGTACTGATTGAACAGGTGTCTCACTTTGTGAAAATTCACTAAGCTGCATGTTTATGATGTATTCGCTTTCCCCTGTATCTTTCCCCTTATATACTTCAATGAAAAGTTAATTTAAAAAGAAAGAAAGGAAAAACACCCTGAGCTCTGAGCTCTGAGCAGTGCTGGAGATAATGGCAAGCAAGGGCTCTAAGTGCTTTTAACAACCAGCTGAGATTCTTGTTGCCCAAGGATCCCTGGTTACTTTGATGGAAATGTTAAAGAATCTCAGCTGGTTCCTAGTGTGCCTAGTGCTCCTGGGTTGTTTCTAGTTCCAGAGCAGAATTTTCTAAGTGGAACATAGGGTAACTTGTACCAGAAAATAAGGAGGCACCAAGATGATTTCAAAAGGACAAAAGCGCCAACCCCAGGGTGCACGTGCCAACCTAAGATGAGGCAATCTCAGCAACACAAAAGAAACCGCAGCAGATTGGAAATATCACACATCAAATCTGAGTGCCCTGATGATAAAACAACAAAACTCATGGTGAGAATTTAGGGCAGCCAGGGCACCAACTCCTTACCCAGAAAACTAATCTTTTTTGGAAAGAAATTCTCCATTTTAGAAAATAACAATCAGCTATTAAATCAGAAGAAATGATAGAATTGAAAAATTACTATTTTGCAGCCCCTAATGAAAACTGAGCTGCTAAAACATTCAGAATGACGTAACCTGAACTCACCTGTTGACGAAAACAGAAAAACTAAACCCTCTTGCTGTAATGCAGTTTGTACAGCAGCAAGTATTCTTGCCTAGAAAATGGAAACTACTGAGTAGGGTGGTGTAGGGTAAAAGAATGATCAGGATTTTCCATCCTACTGCCTTACCATTCATGATAGACCCCTTCAGTCCTATACACGTGTCTGATGGTGGGCACCTGAAGTAGGGTGTGGGCATGTGTGGGTGAGCGCACCTGAGCATATAAGGGCAGCATCACAGAGGACATGGGGCAACAGCAGCAGAGAAGAGTGTGGTGGCAGAGGACCCAGGGGCAGGGTACAGCAGAGAGACCAGGAGAGAATGTGTAACAGCAGGATGGCACTGAGAGCACAGATTCTCTATGGAGTTGCACAGACGGGTCAAAGGAGGAGGGAGTTCTGGAGCCTTCGGTGGCTTTGGCAGGCTTTTATTCATCTTTCTTGTGAGACAGGTAGGGTGGCAGGCCTCCTAGCCCCCGGCAAATCTTAACCTTCTCGGGAGCTCTCTGGTGGTGTCTCGTGGTCTCTCTGCTGCACCCCGAACAACCCTATGCTCCACACTCTGTTCTTCTGCTGCTGTTTCTGCTTATAAGCCCAGTCTCTGGCTCAGGTGTGCCCACTCACATAGGCCCACACCCCACTCCAGGTTCCTGCCATCAGGCATTCGTGTAGGCCTGCAGAGGTCCATCATTGGGGGGAGGGCGGAAAAATCTGATAATTCTCATTTGCCCTACAGAATGCAAGAGAGTAAAGATTCACAGAAGGCTGGGAGGCCTGCCAGCCTCCTGGACCCCCATCCCCCTGCCTGCCCTGCACCTGGTTGCCTCTCTACAAGTGCCGTAGAAAACAAAAGCCTGAAAAGGCACTGAGGGCTTCAGGACTGAGGGCTGCCCGGATCACAGAGAACCTGCCCTGTGCCTTCCTGCGAAGACAGGTGCACTGCCCAGGAAGTGGTTGTGGGATGTAGGAGACCACCTGTGTGTAGGCAATAGGCTGCTTTTTAGAGAAATTTAAACCAACAATAAAACCAACTAAAAGTCAGTGTGGTTATTATTATCCCCTAGCACCAGAAATTCTGAACAAGTCAGTGATCAAATAAATACCCACACTCTCCAGGATGTGATTTTTATTTTTTTTATTGTTATTTATGTCTTTTACATCTGGTATTCCCCTTGGGCAGCCCACCACCAATTCACCCGTGATCCAGGATGTGATTTTTAGACCTAAATAACATCCTATGGAAAACATAGACAATAGAAGGCATAAATGACATGATTTGGAAGCATTCATTCTAATCCAGAATCTGGAGCAGTCTACTCAACAAAGGAGAGGGTCCTCTACAAATCAGAGGCATGAATGGGAAGGAGGGCTGATACAGACAAAGGAATGAAGGAGTGAAGAGACTTAAATTAATGTGCAGCTCTTGTGAGAGAGAGATTGCATATATCATTAAATATGTATGAGAATGATTTTGTTGTATGTGACTTTTATTACATTAGTAGTCTGTGTTCCATTACAATTTGTTTGCCTTGCTTCTTGTACATGTCACATTGTTGTATGCTCCCAGTTTTTTGTAAGTAGAAATGTCCTCCAGCCAACCAGGAAAGAAGCATGTGGCTCAGCGCCCCTCATCCGAACAGCAAGGTGGCTCCCTAAATGTCAGGGGACGTGCATTCAAAAGATGAGATGAGACATTGCCCAGCTGTGAGATTAGACACAGCCTACGTAACCCTAAGTGAGAAGGTTCTCCTTTCTGTTCAAATCCTGGGGCTGAAATCAGGCAGAAAGGGTGTCTAGTCTCTTCGTGGTCGCCAACTGAAATCGGGCAGAACGGGCCTCAAGTGCCCAGGCTCTGTGGCAAGACCCACCAAAATGCCCCAAAAGGCCAAATACAACAAAGGCCAGCGCCTGATGAGAGGACAGGGCACTGTCTGTGGGTTCTCACCCGCGCGCACAATTGCAGGAGACTTCAGGCTACAGGAACAACAACAGCAAACATGGGGTTTATTGTACAAACGGGGGAAACAGAGAGCTCACTGCAGCCTCAGGCGGCGGCCGCCTCACCCAGAACGCAGTGGGGACGGCAGCTCCTTGGGAGGTGCTGGGTTAGACCAACAAACAGGCCTCTGAGACACCAGGCGCAGGCCTCAGGGGCTCCTTTCAGGCTACATCAGAGACAGCACCGGAGGCCCAGTCTCTTCAGAGTCCTTCGGCTTCTCTTCCTCCTCGGAGGGCGGCTGCTGGTGCTTCTTTTCTTCTTTCTTCTCTTCTCAGAGGCCAGGAACTGACTTCTCTCTTCGGAGTCTGGAACCGTCGTCTTTCTTCTCCTGGGGGCTGGTCGTGTCGTGTCTTCTCCTCTTCGGTTCAATCTTTTCCCCCCTCTTCGGTTCAATCCTTTTTTCCTTTTTTTCCTTTTCCGGTCCCTCTAGTCCTGGCTTATATCCTCTCCCAGAGTACCATCCATAAGTCTGATTGGACCATGTTCAATCCTGGAGCTGATTGGACCGTCCCATCAGCTCCTAGCACCTGATTGGTCCATACAAAAAACGGCAGTTGCTGGTCAGGAGCAACTACTATAACTGACTCTGGAGCAGCGGGATAAGAGGCCCCACCGCTCCTGCAGGCACCCAAGCTGCTAAGGCAGCTTGGTTCCGGTAACAGGGCCACCAATGAACCATAAAATTAGTGACAGTGAACACTTAGGCTAGCCCCCTTGTGCCCTCCGCTTAGGTTGTTCATAGTGTTAAATGGGAGTGAGGGAAAGATCCAGGTCCTTTTGTTACTGAAACTAAGCTGCCTCAGTAGTTGGAGCCGGCAGGAGTGGTGGTGCCTCTTACCTCTCTGCTCCACGTCAGTTGTGGCAGTTGCTCCTGCCCAGTAATTGCCATTTTGAATGGAGCTAATGGATAGGTCCAATCAGCTCCAGGATTGAAAAATGGTCCAATCAGACTTGTGGATGGTTCTCTGAGAGAGGATATAAGCCAGGATCGGAGGGACCCGAGAGGGGGAAAGAAGGAAAGAAAAAGAGAGGAAGCCAGCCCCAGAGAAAGAGGAGGCCCCTGAAGAGAAGAACAGGAGAAGACGACAACACCAGCCCCCGGGAGAAGAAAGACAACAGTTCCAGACTCTGAAGAGAGAAGAAATTCGTAAGCTGAAGGACTGCAGAGACTGGGCCTCCATCCTGTCTCTGACGTTGCCAGACAGGAGCGCCAGAGGCCCTGGGCCTGGTGTGTCAAAGAGCTGTTTGTTGCTATAACCCAGCACCTCACAAAGAGCTGCCATCACCGATGTGTTCTGGGTGAAGTGGCCGCCACTTGAGGGTGCAGTATGCTCTCTGCTTCCCGTTTGCAAAATAAATCCTGTTGTTGTTGTTCCTGTAGCCTGAAGTCCTTGCAATTGTGTGCACGGGTGAGACCCACATAGAGTGCCCTGTCCTCTCTTTAGGCGCTGTCCTTTGCTGTTTTTGGCCTTTTGGCCTTTGGGGGCTTTTTGGTGGCTCTTGCCTCAGAGCCTGGGCAGTTGTGCCATGTCTGCCCCTCTTTCTTTGTGGTTGGCAACCACGAAGGAACTGGATACCTCTATCTGCCCATTTCACTTTCAGCCCGAGAAAACTACCTAAACCTATACCTTTCATTGGAATTCAACTGGAAAATAGGCCCATATATTTGAAATGCCAAAGTACTTCAATACAAACAGACAGGCTATCTCTCAATGGGAAAGTCATGTTCTCAGTCGGATAACTCATCACTTTGGCATTCACTATGGGCTGTCTGAATGCGGTTCTCCATGACACCTCTCCCCAAAGAGGCTGCATATGGGCCAGAAGACAGCTTTCCCTTCCCCAGCATTTAGCAGAACAGCCAGCATAGTGTAATCTCCACGATTGCCAACTATAATCACATTTCCAAAGCAATGGTAAAGGGTCAAAATTTGTTTTACTGTTAGAGCTTGAGTGATGATTAAGAAATGAAAGTTTATTCCATCATACACAACTCACTACCTCTCCTATTTCTCACTTCTCCCTTCTCCTCTGTCTACATGTAGGGTAAATGAAAAAGGCATCAGGTTTTTCCACCCCACCACTATTAAGATTTGATGATGGGCACCTGCAGTCTTGCACGTGTGCCTCGTGGTGGCGTGCGTGTGCGTGAGGGGGCACACCTGGGCCTGGAGAGACACTATATAAGGACAGCAGAAGTAAGGAGAGCGCAGTAGCAGCGGCATGGCAGCAGCAGAGAACAGAGCATGAGAGCAGAGGACAGTGTGGCGGAGAGTGGCGGGGAGCCGTGGAGCACAGGGAAGGACGGCATGAAAACAGCTAATAAAGAGTCTGCTTGAACCGATAATGACCCTACCCAGTCCGGGGTGGTTACACAACACTAGATAAGTGTGTGTGCTGCACATGCGTGCATGGGTTTGTTATACTCATGCACATGTCTGTGCACATATGTGTGTAGGTGTGCTTTCCATATGCATGCTTCTGTGTGTTAGGATGCTAGTGGGATCAAGGGGGAGGTCTATCTCACACACCCTTTTCTTTCATGGCCTTGACCTTTTCCTTTTTCGCATCCCCACTTCTGCATGTCTAACCATACTAAAAGAGGTCCGGGGTTTTCTTGGGGCAGATGTGGGTGGGAAAGGAGAACTTCAACCTACACTGTCTGTCCATGATGGAGACAGTCTTTCTGGATCCTGCTTTCCCACCCGTGCACCCTGGGGGCCTGGTCTCCTGCAAGCACATTCCTGAGGCTGCAATCAAGAAAAAGGAGAACCAAGTCAGCTGGCCAACCTCCAACTCCCCTCCTGGAGCAGAGGTGGTGTGAGGCTTTGCTGTCATGCCCCACCGTCTCTTATGTCATCCGTGTGCAGGCTGAGCGCCCTCCGCAGCTGCCAAGCTCGTCACTGCTTCATTCCTGAGAGCTGGGTGGCAGTGTGGGTGTCTGCGAGCTGCCTGTAGCCAGAACGAAATCCCACTTAGAACCTCCTCCTGCTTTCTCTTTCCCAGACCCCACTCACACCCCAGCTGCCTGACCTGGCCAGCAAGTTCCTCCTCTTGGAGACAGAGGAGTCCCTTTGACAGCACACTCATCGCAGAAACCCCTGTACCAACCCCCAAGGATAATTCATAGAGAAATCTTGACACCTCCAATCCACTGAGTGCTTTCATTAGTTCACAGCTGCTAATTAAAGACCCAGGCTGCTTCATACACAGGCTCTGTGTGCGATGGGACACAGTGAGGAGACAACGTCAGGCAGTAGCTGGGCTGTACTGGGAGGAATCATCAGTGACAGGCCAAGGGAATCAAAGCAGCTCCAAAGCCCTTAAATTTTCACATTTAGCTATTTTGTTATTTTTTGATTAGCATGACCTGAAACCTCATGATTTGCTGAGCAATTTGAAGACAAATAAGGGACAGACTCCAGAGCTAGAGCTAATCCTCCTCTCCATCCAGAGTGAGCTTCTGTCTTGTATTAATTGGTAGCTAATTAATGTCTCTAGGGAGAGGCTCTCAGACTTTTTCACAAGGATTGAAGGATATTGCCAGCAAGCAGCTAAAGTGTCAGTGCTGGCCTGGCTCTGGCCTGTGATGACATTAATAGGCTCTTCAAGACACAGCAGTTTCCACCCAAGATAGACTTTTGCTCAACAGTGCCGGTGGAAGTGTAATAAAAAGAGCATGCACACCTCCGAGCCTTGGCGGAATGCACCACACACAAGCCCCACCCCCCATGGCCCCCATAAGAGCAGCATCTGCAGATGCCTGAGGACAGAGTTCTCCTTGCCCCAGGGTGAGACTGGCATTGCCTGAACAACTCTCTCTTCAAGAAGTCACAGAATTTCAGCATTTCCACACAGAGGTGGTACATGTCTGGCTTACTGTGCCACACCCTCGGGCCCTATCTGGGAAAGGCAGGAAGGGACATTAGAGCAAAGAGAAAGGGACAAGAATTGAGGAAGACAAGTGAGAAAGGGAGAGGTGCCAGGGAAGCGACTCTGCTTTGGCTAGATGGGCAGCAGCTGAGAACAAGACCAAGCGTAGGGTAAATGAAAAAATGATCAGGATTTTCCACTCTCCCGCAATTAAACTTAATGATAGACCCCTGTGGTCCTAAACACGTGCCTGATGGCGGCACCTGGAATAGGGCGTGTGCGTGCGTGAGTGGGCGCACCTGGGCCAGGCGAGACTGCTTAAAGGGCAGCGTCACAGAGGATGCGGTAGAAGTAGCAGAAGCAGCAGCAGGAGAGAACAGAACAGAGAGAGGCAGCAAAGGACTGTTCGGGGTACAGCAGAGAGATACGAGATGATGCCAGAGAGCCCAGAAAGAGGGAAGATTCCATGGGGGCTGGGAGGCTTGTCAGCCGCCCAGCCCCCTGCACCCCCTTGCCTGCCCTGTACCTGGCTGCCTCACTACAAAAGATATTTAAATGCCTAAAAAGCCACTGAGGGCCCCAGGACTCCTCCTTCACCCATCTGCCTGAGTCATAGGGAACCTGCCCTGTGCCTTGCTGGCGCTACACCAAGCCACAGGGATGTCCCCAGATTTCGGGACCTGCTGTTCCCTCACTTTCCACCTACTTCACAAGGATGCACCAGGCCAGCTTGTGAGCCCTCCCACTCCCCGAGGCTGCTGTCAGGGACTGGGCTACTTACTGCCTCCTCTCGGGGCCAGAGACTCGGGAGTCACAGCCTCTCTGGACTCCACTCCCTGTGGGCTCACCGGCCACTCTCAGGTACAGACACCTCCGGGCTGGCTTGGAGGATTTGGGGATGAGGTGATGGGTTTCTTCGCAGGGCAGAGGGGCTTGGCCTACCCACCCAGCACTGTCCTCCCTGCCCCTTTGCGGATCCCATCCGAAAGGACCCCGCACCACCCATCAGCTTCCATCAAAACTCTCCAGCCTGCATCCTGGCCCCCAGCACCAGACCCCCTGAGCCACCCCCTCCTCTGTTCTGCAAATGCCCGCCTGCTCTGGCAGTGCCTTCGCACCCACTGCCCTTCCTGCCCCAGCCTGCCCTGACTGCCCAACTGAAATCGGGCAGAAGGGGTGCCTAGTCCCTTCATGGTCACCAATTGAAATCGGGCAGAACGGGCCTCAAATGCCCAGGCTCTGTGGCAAGAGGCACCAAAATGCCCCAAAAGGCCAAATACAACAAAGGCCAGCGCCTGATGAGAGGACAGGGCACTGCCTGTGGGTTCTCACCCGCGCGCACAATTGCAGGAGACTTCAGGCTACAGGAACAACAGCAGCAAACATGGGGTTTATTGTACAAACGGGGGAAACAGAGCTCACTGCACCCTCAGGTGGCGGCCACCTCACCCAGAACGCAGCGGGGACGGAAGCTCCTTGGGAGGTGCTGGGTGACACCCACAAACAGGCCTCTGAGACACCAGGCGCAGGCCTCTGGGGCTCCTTTCAGGCTACGTCAGAGACAGCACCGGAGGCCCAGTCTCTTCAGAGTCCTTCGGCTTCTCTTCCTCCTCGGAGGGCGGCTGCTGGTGCTTCTTTTCTTCTTTCTTCTCTTCTCAGAGGCCAGGAACTGACTTCTCTCTTCTCTCTTCGGAGTCTGGAACCGTCGTCTTTCTTCTCCTGGGGGCTGGTCATGTTGTGCCTTCTCCTCTTCGGTTCAATCTTTTTCTTTTCTTCCCAACTTTTTTTTCCCCTTTCCCCCCCACCCCGGTAACACAACCAAACCAACAGCCCACCCCTCTCTTTCCCCCTACAGCTTCTATCCTTCTATCCTCTATCATCCTTCTCTCATTCAAAGGATGCTTCACTACCAAATATTATCAAATCTATCTGTCTGCCTGTGTTCGTCCCCCACTCCCCAAAGTCAGGAACGGGGTCTGCCCTGTGGCTTCCTCACACAGCAAGCACTTGAGACAGAGCAGTCGAACAAGCAAAGGGAGGCAAGAGCACGCTGCCTCCCACCCGCGCCCACTGCTCCCCCAGCCTGCCCTCCCTTCTTCCTCCAGGAGCCAAGATCCTCACCGCCACTAGCCTCCCCTGAGCAGTGCCTCCCTACTCAGAGCCCCCCTTTGGTGTCTCTGATACTGGGGTTCGGTTGGCACGCTACCCCCAAGTTCATGGCAGGAGCAGTGCCAGAGACTCAGTCGTGTTCACATCAGCCCCAAGGCCAAAGGCTTAGACATAGTGGTTCAGACAAAGAAAAGCAAGTGGCATGCACAAAATTGGCATGGAGGGAAAAAATCTGCTCCTTCTCAAAGTCTCCAGCCCACAGAACTCCACCTGTCCCTTCCGGGTACCACAGATGCTTAGTGACAGCCAAGATCTACCAGAAGCAGGAACCAGGGAGTATTTCTGACCCAATTAAGTTTCAGTGTTTGACAAGAAGGAAATGCAGCCTCACCTCTTTACCCTCCTAATGTGGGAGACTTGTGAGCTCTGGGTGCACCTGGGCGTTGCCCACCTGCATGCAGGGCTCTCACCCAGGCCCTGTGCAATCCCAATCACAGGGAGGCTCTCAAGACATGGTGAGGGCACCTCCAGGGGCTCGTGGTCCGCTTGTGGCTTCAGCTTCAGGCACTGATGACAGGAATCATCGGGACTGGAAAAGCAAGCAGTTGTCTCCATCTGGAAGGAGTGAGAACTCTTCTCTTGGCTACTGTTACCAGCAACGTGGGGTTTCTAACTACAAACAATGCTGCCTTGGAACAAGGTTTCTGCTCTTCCAGGTGTGGTGGATGCTATCAATAGGACTCCACCCCTGATCTGCGACTGAAAACTAGACAGCTCGGGAGACAGGAAGACAGATTAGGTAGTCTATTCTGGAAAAATCCTTGAACACAACCTATCTCCTCTAGTGTCAGAAGCCCATTTGAGCCTGTTCAGTGCAGTGAGTGTCTGGCTCTTCCTAAGAAACCACAGCAAGCAACTTGTCCTCAGGGCAGAGAGAGCCTGCCACCCTCTGACCCCCGGCGGGACCCACCCTGCCCTGATCACTGACACCTGTCCTTGGCTTATGACTTTCCAGGTTTCTTGTTCAAGGAATCCTGCATCACTCCTAGTCTCAAACTGTGACAAGCCCCTTTTGCAAGGCCTGACCACCTTCAAGGAGGGTCAAAGGCCCTCTCTGTTTCAAGGGTCCCTTGCCTTTGTGTGAGCACTGGCTGGAGGCATGGGTCCTCCTTCTGGGTCTATTTGATAATGGACCATTAGAATTAGGGGTGTCTCCATGCAAGATGGGTAAGGGTTGGTCATGAGTATTGGAAGGGAATAGTAACTTGAAAGTATCTTGTGCATTTATTTAAGCTCTGTGCAACACTTACTATTTAGTTTGTGGTGTTCATTTCTGAAACTCCCGGGTCTAGCACAGCATATGGCATGCGGTAAGCTGCTGAATATAGGCACAGTCAGGTTGGCGAGGGAAGACAATCACTGTGGACCATCAGAGTCAGATAGTGACAATACTAGTTACCATGAATTAAGTGCTCACCCTATGACAGGTGCTTTACAAACTAAACACACTGAACCCTTACAGACTACGCCTTCTAGTTGGAGAGTGTTATTAAATATTTTTGAGGAGGAGACCAAGGCTCAGAGTGGTTCAGCAATTTCCCCGAGGTCACAGCTTGTGACATGGCCCCTTTTCTTACCCAGGACAGTCAGACTGGAGAGACTGAATTCTAGATCACTATGTGCTTCTCTCATTCTTTCACCCCCCCTCCTCTCAGAAAGAGCAAACAGAGAAGCAGGAGCAGGACTGAGGTCAGAAACCTGATCAGCCCTGGGGACGCTTTGAGGGATGTGGCCCCAGTGGAGTCCTTGGGCAAAGCAGCTGCTTTCTATAAATGAGGCCTGTTTTTCTAGCCAGCCAGCTGGTGTGCACAGGTACAGCTGGACCTGTTGATACAATGTTGAAAGATATTCATGTAACCAGAAAATGCCAGGGTCAGGCTACCTGTTGCTGTGGGAAGCGAAGTGAACAGAAACAGGAATTGAATCTGTAACACATGCTTTATTGTCAGAAAACCAGTGATCTGAAAAAACAGAGGTATTTTTACCTCAGAAACCCCTTCTGACATCTCATCTCAACCCAGTCTTTTGCTAGTGAACTAAACAAAGACAGTTAACCGTGAGCGAGCCTCCCAGCACAGCAGCCTATCACATGGTGCCCTGGTCTTCGTCATGTCCCAGAGTTTGTTGTCACCTCCTTGGTCATTTTGACTCAGGTAAATCCTATTTTCCTGAGTCTGGGAAAAAACCCTCTTTTCCTGATGGCATCACTCTCAGTTCAAAACAAGAGTTTTCGTTCAAAGAAAACAGATTATTAATCACATAGTGTTTGCATGTGGCTTATGCTTTGTGTATGTGTAGATTTCTACACTAGATATGGTGCCTTCCCTTTGTCCCTAGGCCCCGTTATCATACAAGTTGGCAAATAGCTGCTTCCCCAATGCCTTCCTCTGGGGCTGTATGTTCCTGACTCACTCAGGGCCCCTGGCTGCAACCCAGGAGCTTCTCCTGGTCTCACAACTGCAGGGTTAGTGCCTGCTTTCAGACAGGGTCTCCGGGACTCTGCTGCAGGGGATGGATGGTCAGGGTTTGGTCAATGCTGGGCCCATCCCGCAAAATTCTCCTTTGGGCCTGTTCTGTCATAGAAACTTCCACTCGAAAAGAGTGTCTCCTGCATCTCCTAGCCCCTGGGATGAACACTCTGTCTTCCCCAAGCCCCACAGGAAAGCTCGGCATCTGCCAGCACAGAAGAGGTAGTCAGCACAGCAGGGTGCTGGCTGCAGCAGCCACCTCTCCTTCAGAGACCCCCGTAACCAGGTTGGGCAACATCAAGCAAGTGTGAACCAACTCGTGGACCCTGGTGAACCAGACTGGATGGAGGGATGGTCCAGAGAGAGGTCTGTGGTAGCTGAGAATTGGTCAAATGCTCAGGAAGTCAAAGTGGGAGACTAAGAACAAAGTTGTTAGAGGCTTGGGAGGGGATCGGAGCACATGATTCCAGTCCACGGACACGAACACTGTAAGAGCCTGAGGGCTGGATCATGTCGCAGGAGACTGTGCAGGTGACTGTCCAGGGCCTGGACACCCAATAAGCCATGAGGATGCAGGTGACAGAGAAAAAAGACTGCATCTTACTACCAGTGACGGCAGTCCAGATCCCTCTTCCTGCTTCCCCGGGCCCCCAGCTTTTACCGGCTGCGTCACCCCCATCCTGAGTCAAAGTGGCATCAGATTTTATGTATCAAACACATAAAAATGACAAAGCCCTAAAGATTCCACTCTGCTCAATTCTACCCTCCCAGGCCTGCTGTTTGCTTCACAGCCTCATATTGTGTTCAATGGATTTTTTATTACAGTTGGAATTAAATAACTGAAAGATGGATCCAGTGGGCTGAGGGAAAACAGAAGTTTAATCAGAGGAAATAAGAGAGTTGATCTGGCTCTAGAATTGCAGGATGTACCGAAACACCCAGCAGTGCCCTGGTGACGACATCCTCTCGTGCTTTCTGAGCCTTCCTCCCACAGTTTGTGCCCATGAGGGGCCTCACAGGTGACTCACCCAACACAGGTAGGAGAGGCAGTGGGCAGGGAGGGCTCTCAGGGGCCTCAGGAAAGATCAAACCCAGCATCTCTACCTTATCCAAGCATTGCTGCAAGGGATTAGCCTTTATTTTTCTCTTGCCCTGAGGTCATAGGGACAAAAATCTTTGCTGATTCTAAATTATGGCCTGGGGTCCTGTATTCCAGGGTATTGCCTGGGCCTGTGTGGAAACTGGAAATGGCACGAGGGAAGGGGTTGGTGGGCAGGGTTCCTGTTACTCGGGCAGCTGTGGGTAGCAGGATCTGAACATGACCTACTGGGGGTGCAGTAGGGAGAAGCAATGCGTGGGGATCCCAATGGAGCATGTTCAGAGAGACAATGTGTAACAGGCATCTCCATAAAAAGGGAAGGTTCCATGTTCCCTGCCCCACTTAATGAGGGGGAGGAACGGAGTAACTAGGTGAAGCTACAAAACATGGAAGGCAGGTGGGCTCAAAAAGACATGAAGAAAGACACTCCAGACATACACACAGAGGGCATGATGCATGAAGAAGAGAGCCACGTTTGCTTCTTGGCTTTGGACTTGCACTGATGGGGCTTCTTGGATGTGCTGGCTTCTTTCCCCTTGCATCTAGTTTAGGAGCAAGAACATTAACAATAATGTGTATAAGTCATTGCTGAATGCATTGTGGCAAGTATTGCTTATTGCCTAGGAGCTTCTTTGTTTTAGTTGCTTGCCTTAGCACTCCACTGACTACAAAGCAGGACAGGACCAGTTGCTGGCCCTCAGACAGGACCAGTTAGACCCATTTGGTGGAGCATGCATCTTGAGAAGAATCTTGAACTTATTCCAACCTTGTCCTTATTATAATACTGACGTCTCCATCTCCATGTGGGATTTGTCCGCCATTTTCTGAACATGCTGAGCATGAAGAGCACGAAGAAGCACTTTCTCCTACGTGGCAGAGCAAGGCTGCTTCGGACTCTCCTCCCTTCCTCCCTTTCCCTCACGTGTAGAATAACACCATTCCCGATGTGGCCTACATAAGGGAGAGGCTGTTGTCCCTCAGGGAGACACTCTCCCTTGAGGTCTCCCTGGACATTCTGTCATTCGAAGGCTTCAATAAATCTCAGCTTCAAAATCAGCTGCCGTGGTTACAGGGTCCTACTTTCATTCTTGAGTGGAGACCTCAAGAACCCACTATTGCTGGCCATTAACAGCACCAGGGACTTGGGAGACATGGAAGGAGACACATGGAGAGACACTTGAAAGAGACAGGAGGGTGAGACACGTGGGAGGCTGACAATGGCAGCTGTTACCTTGATTTGTATTTCTATTTTACTCCTGTCATCCCAGACATGCCTTTCCTATGGGTCCCTGCCAGAAGGCACCTTAGACATGTGGCAACATCTCAGGCCTCAGTTGTTTTGCTTCAGGCCAGTCCCATTTGACTGGGCGTTTACGCATGAAGAGATGATAACTTTGCATGTTTTATAGAAAAACAATAACCCTTTCTTCTCTCTCTATACACACTAATCCTATTAAAGTTCTTTCACACTAAATATGCTTTGTCTTTGTACATGTGGATGGCCAGACTCCATCAGAGCATGCAAGTTTGGGGGTCCTAGGGTTTCCCTCAGTCCACACACTAACAAATGATCAGCCACTGATTTAGAAGGCCACAGTCCATGTTTCTGGCTTCTTCATCTCCCTTTTTACTCTCATTGTGTTTAAACCTCATAGGTTCGCCCACATGCCTTACTGCCTTAGAACCTTTGCATGTGCCACTCCTCCTCTGAGAACACATTCCTCTTTCAGCACTAACCTCTGATCTCCTTCATGTCTCAATTTCCACATCACTTCCTTGAGGAAGCCTTCCTTGACCTCGCAGACTTGTTCAGGCTCCCCACCAACACACAGTGAGCCTTAGGATTTTTATGGAGCCAGTTACCCTTACAATGTCATGTTGAATATCTTTCTGCCTTGCACCTGTAAGCTCCTTGTTTTATCTCCGCTCTCACCCCAGTGTTTCTCAAAGTGTCTGGTATATAGACACAACTTCTCATCATTAAAAAACAAACAACTTGAGTTATGCCTTAACTTTGGTATTAGGAAAACCCTGAGTAAAGGAAGAGTCCAAGAAGTTCATCTCAACAGCAAGGTTCCAGGAGACAGCAGGATGCCACCCCTGGGGTGTGGGGTTTGCCAGAAGCAAGCTAGGACCAGATCCCAGAAGCACTCCACCTGGGTTACACACAAAGAGAGGATTCAGGTCCCGGGAACAAGAGACTGGAGTCCATTGGAAAAGGGCCTGCATCTCAGAAACAAGAAAAAGCCCATATGTGAGAACTGGGCCCCCAAATCAGGGCTGTTGCCACCAACATTGGCCTGATGTTCAGTCACATGAGTTTGGACCAGGTCTGCTTACACTCTTTCAACCTTCAGTAGACGCCAAAGAACAGTGCTTACGAAAGCAGAGGAGAGAGAGTGCATCAAGTGACCTCTAGATGGCGCAAAGGAGGAATAAAGAATTGGGGATCAAGGCCCGTGTCTCCAAGGGCCACAAACACAGGCCAAAGAATGAGGGCCAGGGAGTAGATATCAATCATGCATTCAGCCCATTATTCAGCAAGTAATCATGGGGCACATACCACATGCCAGATCCCAGATCAGGACACCACCAAGGAGCATAGAACCGGGTACTGAGTCAGCCGCCTTCTTTGCAGGCTTCATGCACAGAAATGGAGAAGCTTCAGAGCAGGGATACACTGGCCCCAAGTAGAGCAACTATAAGCACACTGGGGTCAGAAGGCAGCTGACAGGATTTGTGTACCCCTTTCTTCTCGCCATCAACCTCTTTACCATCCCTGCACATACAGTAGTTAAAACTAACTTCTGTTGTATCATAAGTTAAATTAACTTTTGTTTCTGGTGCCATCCAGCCATTACTCCCGTGAACACACATTCTCTTCATCTCCAAGGCAGAGAAGGTGAGAAAACTTGAAACTTAGAGAACCACAGTAGGACTTCTTACTGAGAAATAGATTTAGTGAGAGGAATTCAAAGCTTTAGATATGTTCGGATACATTTCACTGTCCATGTCTCTCATGAAAACAACCACAGGAAGCCCAGAGCAGATGGCCACTTCACTGTAGCCAGGGCCCAGGCCCTTTACCTCTTGTTGCTCACCCTCTTCACCACCATGAGGCTGCCACAGCTGCTCCAGCATCAGTTATCACATCCATAGGCTATGCAGCTAGAAGAACAAGTAGGAGCAGAGAAAGGTAGTTCTCTTTAAGGACACTTTCTAGAAGTTTCACAAACCACTGCAGTCCACATCCCATCAATGACAGAACTTAGTCTTATCACAGCCAGGGAGCTGGACAGAATCATGATTCTGGATATTCCTGTGCCTGGCAGGAAATAAGGGTTATATTACCAAGGAGAAAGGGAAAGTGGGTAGTAGGAATGGACTGTGGTCTCTCTCCAGGTCCAAGCATAACTGGGCCGGGACGCTGTCTTCTTTGGAATCCTTCCCTATGGTCACTTTGCTTGTTCCCTTCTTGGACCATTTCTTCCCTCACTATGTCTGTGACTGGTGGAATTTGGGGCTGTCTCTGTGTTGCCTCAGAAGGCTGAGCAAGGCCATGGGAGTCTAGAAGCAGGAAGTTTGGGGTGATGGAGGCTGGGGGGTGACAGACTGAGCTTTATGCAAGCACACCATCACTGCGTGACCTGGGCAAATGAGTCCTTGGAGTCCTCTAGTTTCTCACCTGTAAAATGGGGATAAGAATTCCTGCTTGCCTCATTGAGTATTTGTGAGGATTAAATGAGCCCAGCAAGAGGCAGCTATTTTCAGGGGGTGTCTTTACTTGTGCTGTATATCTGTATCCATGTCTGTCTCTAGAGCTACATCGCAACTACATCCCCATCTACGTATCTGTATATCCTTTCTATATCTAGACTGTAACCTCTCTATCTCCAGATATCTTCCTCTCTCTGAATCTCCTTCAGAGCCTGAGCTCTGACCATTGAGAGGTGGTCCTAGGTAGTTGGAGGTGGATTTGAATTTGGGGCTTTGGATACAGTTTAGTAAGACTGGCAGTGCCAGCCCTTCCTGGATAATGTGGACAATTTATCAGAGCTCCAGATGCCCCAGACCCAATTAACTAGGCACACAAGAGAGCTCAGGACAATGAAATTCTTGCAAATTAAATTCTGTTACCAGCTCCAAAGGGCACTCCCTTCACTCCTAGGCGTGAGGGGGCTGTGCACTAGAGAGAGGCAGAATTGAGGCTTCTGCGTAGCTACCTCTGCACACCAACACTTGGTGTGCTGCATTATCAGAGAAATGGACCTAGTAGCTGATTCAAGGCTGGGTTCAACTTCAACAGCAGCTTCGGGTCTTTCCACAGAAATTCCCACAATCAAGGGTTGTGATCTGTTTACTCCTTGAGGAAATGTAAGTCACTTCATGGGAGTCAGAGAGCTGGAATAGGGAGATTGTGTTTGACTTCAGTCAGACTCAGCTGAATCTTGGATCTGCTGCTTACTAGCTGTGTGATCCTGGTCAACCTCTCTGAGCCTTGGCTCTTCATCTGTGCATTGGGGTGACATGACCATCTCAAGAAGATGGATGGGAGGGTTCAATGAGATAAAGCCTCTGAAGTGTCACTCAATAGAGGCTAATTTTCTCCCCTTAGTCCTCATCAAGGCCATCAAGGCTACCAGCAAAGGATATCTGGTTTGCTGTCGGAGGCCGGCTCCGACCGAGGTTGGGTACCCGGGGGTGGTGGGGAAAGCATCGGCGGCAGCGGCGGGTTCAGTGGGGAGAAGGGGGTGGGGAGCGAGTGGGGAGAAGAAGGTGGGGAGCGAGAGACAGCACACACCAGAGAGTCTGGTCAGGCCGTTCCACTTTATTATTGGAGAACAGGGTTTTTAAAGCATAAGAAGAATTAACTACCGGCAATGACAGGGTGATTACAGATATTCAAATACATAAGCAATTACATAGTTTGAGGGGAAATCAAGGAACTTTTGAAGAATGTCTCTTATCT
>PVIJ01015470.1:0-36376 GCA_004024925.1 Scalopus aquaticus
AGGGTATTATTCCATTTCTGTCAGGGCCCAGAGCCATCCGATTCAGAGACAGCAGGAGAATGTGTTTCCCGGAGTGTGAGGGTGCAGAGGAATGGGGAGCAGTGCTGAACTGGGGGAATAAAATGTTCTAGAAGAGGATTTTGGGATATTTGTGCAACAATGTGATAGTAATGTCATTAAAACACCTGCTTTAAAAATAAAAAAAAAAAAAAAAAAAAAAAGAATATGTAACTATAGAATCTTATGCCCGTTGGGACCAGTAAAGTATCCCTCGAGGGATATGGAACTTAATCAAAGAGCTAGAAGACAAGTCAGAGTTGAATGATGGTGTTAGGGCTGAAAAAGAGAACATTCTAGACCAAAGAAACAAAAAAGATAAAGACTCAATATCAAGAAAAAGTAGTTTGAGGAACGTTGAGAAGGTCAATATATTGGAAATTAGGATACTTATGAAGCACCAAAGCATTCTCCACAAAATAAAAAAAAAATTAATGGAATTTTTTGACTTACAAAAGACCCCAGAGCTGAGAATAAAGAACCAAAACTCACTGGGGGGAGGTAATGCCCCCCCAATTACAAACTATAATACAAAGTGAAAATAGTTATAACAGCATGAAAACGGAATAAAAACAAACATACAAATCAGTGGAACAGAACTGAGAGTACAGAAAAAGTCCACATATACATGGACAACCAATTTATGACAAAGGAGTAAAGAGCATACAATGGAGCAAGTAAAGTGTCTTCACACAAGAAAACTGAATAGCCAGCAATGAAAGAATGAAATTGTATAATAATCTAACACAACATACAAAAAATTAATTTAAAATGGATCAGAGACTGGATGTAGACCTGACAACATAAAATACATAGAAGGCTACATAGGAGATATGCTCCTTGACATTGACCTTAGAGATATGTTTAAGAACTCAGTTCTAACAGCAGTAGAAACAAAAGCAAAACTAAGAAAAATTTTAACAACAAAAGAAAAGACATCAAACCAAAAAAGACACTCTACTTATACAATATTTGCACATCATACAAGGGGTTAATAGCCAATATATAAAAATAACCAAAAAAAAAACCCCACAAAAAACCCTCAATTTAAAAAAAATGGGTAGAGGGTCTTAATAGGCACTTTTCCAAAGAAGACAAACAGATGGTCACCAGGCATGTGAGATGATGTTCATCATCTCTTATCATTAGGGAAATGCAAATGAAAACAATAATGAGGTGCCTCTATAAGGGCTATTACCAACACCTGTGAAAATGGCTATTGTCCAAAAGAAAAGAAACAATATGTGTTGAAGAGGATGTGGAGAAAAGGGACCACTAGTATGTTGCTGGTGGGAATATTAATTAGTGGAAAGTAGTCTGGAGAGTCTTCAAGAAATTAAAAATACAAATTTCATGTGATCCAGTTATGGATCCAGTTATACTTTTGGGTATTCAGTTGAAAAATACTAAAAACATGAATTTGAAGAGATATATGTCCCCCCATGTTTAGTGCTATAATATCTACAGTAGCCAAGAGCTGGAAACAACCAAAGTGCCCATCAGCAAGTGACTGGATAAAAAAAATGTGAAATACATTCACAACGAAAATATACTCAACTCTACAAGAAGGTGAAATCCTGCAATTTTCAGCAATATGAATGAATCTGATGGTATCATACTTAGTGAAATTAGTCAAAGAAAGACAAGCATAGTATGATTTCACTCATGTATGGCATATGGAGGAAACAAACATGAAAGAAATAAAACAAAAATAAACTTTTAGACTATAAGACCAATTACTGGTTACCAGAGGGGCTGGGGGAAGGCAGGTGGGCAAAATGGGGAAAAGGGGTCAATTTTATGATGAAAGATAGAATTAGACTTTCAGTATACATAATAAAGTATAAATGCAGCTTTATTTTAATGATACACAGCTAAACTTGTATGTAATCATAATGCCATGTTACTCCAATTTTAAAAAAGAATAGTTATGAAAAGATTATTAAAAAGTGAAACTCAAAAGTTAAGAATAGACCAGATAGGAATTTAAGGACTGTGCCCTACTTATTCAGCACCCAGCATAGCTTGGAGCACAGTGCTTAAGAAGAGACTACTAATTATTCTCTTAAAATCCTTTTTAGTCTTCCCTCAATAAAAGAACACTAGTTTTCAGTTGTCCACATGGCAGTCTGTGACAAAACCTGTATTTGCTGGCCCTGTTTAACACCAGTTAAGACCAAAGCATTAAGTGTCTTGATATAAGCAGAAATAAGTGCACAACTTTTAGAAAGCTTCTTTAAAGAAGGTGGGGGGACCCTTTGCCACTACTTTCCTTTTACTATTGGTTAGAATACAGATATAATGGCTGCAACTCAGCAGCTATCTTGGGACAGGAAATGTGATATGCATGAGGAAATACATGTGACAGAAAAATAGGATGGAAGAGATCATGGTCTCTGAGATCATAAGACTACTATGCCATCCTGAATGAAATGCCTCTAGATTCTTAACTGAGTAAAATAAATACACATCTACCTTCTTTAAGTTACTATTATGTGGGAATTTGTCTGTTATTTCCACTGACAATGAATCTATTCCAGTGCTGAATATTAAATGAACACCTATTAAACTCCTCTAAAAAGTCATTGCATAATTTAGGAAATTGAGACAATCCTAAATGGAACATAAATTTTCCCTCAAGAATTCTAAGCAAAGGGCAAGGTTAGTATATACATATCAAGCAAAATCTTTGAAAGTAAAAGCCGTATCTCAAAAATAAATGCTTCATGACAATTTAAGAGATGTAAATTTAAAAGCAAATCACTTTTTAAAAGACATTCTTCAAATCACTGGATACTATAGAACAAGTCAGTTTCTTTAAAAACTAACTCACAGTAAGCGGAAACAAATAGACATATTCCAACAATCGGGCAGATCTTCCCAGAGCACAGCAGCTAATGACCACAGTCATGGACATTTTTTGTTTTTCACTTGCCAATACCTGGGAATTTTTGGAAATTTTGAAATACTGTCTTTGTGCCTAATTAACCTGGAGACAATAATGGATAGAGTCCCAAACTTCTTTATTTGCCCTTTGATGCCTTGTCTTTTGCTACCTGAGAAGCAAAACATGAAAAAAGAACAGTGATTTGAGTCACTGAGTCAAAGACTTGAGTCAACAAACCATTAGTTCTACCAGACTGAACTACTAATGGTAGAAAGAAAAACAGACATCACTTCCTATAAGAACACTGACTAAGAGATGTGCGGAAGAATTCTCACCAGTCTTTTTCAATATCAGCAGCACAGAGCCTTTGACATTGGCAAGATGAGTAGCATGCATATAACAAACTATTCCTTAACTTCTGAGGAGGCACCAACATTAAACTACTCATCTGAGCACAAGCAAAGGTTAAATATTTCTTCCACACTTGCAGAGAAATCCCCAGGAAAGGTGGAAATGATTGTGGGATAACGCAAACAATATTTTTAAAGCCTCACTGGCTTTTGGTTTAACTGTACTAATCAAAAGTAAGAGCAGAAGAGGGCTCAGTGAACACAAAATCCAATTCACTGAGAGCAGAAAAAGTGATTCAATGCAGAGGAAGGAAGTCAGTCTTCCTTGGACACACAACTGGAGAGCTAGATCCAAAGCAGGCATTCTGCTACATAAACTTCTCTCCCTGGTATCTTTGCTTCCTCCTTTTCCACTAGCATCACCCATCATGCAAGATAGGTTTGTCCCAAGGAGTCCTGAAACCAATGTGAGTGCAAAGTCATACTGGCTTCTACCACTGCCTTTCCTTCCTTCTCCTGAATGTGTGGAAGGCCTGTATACTGACACCTGTGTAAGGATAAGAAATGTGGGTCAAAGAGCCATGCCCATTAGCTGGCAGTAAAGGGAATGGATTTTTCATAGGCCAAAACATCTACACTTCAAGGCCTGCCAGGAAAAAAAGTAAATAAATGGTATATCAGAACACTACTCTTACTATCCCCATTTTACAGCTGAGAAAGTCATGGAACAGAAGCACTAAAGCACTCCCAAGATTCAAACACATCTTCAGATTCCCAAAGTAATGTTCTTCCCATTATGATTCTCTGCTTCCAGAAAATCTTAATATAAAGTTACCTAAGAATGCATAAAATCGCCCAATTCTAACAAAAGACTTCTGTTATGATTTGAACTGTGTCCCCTCAAAGAGATAGGTTAATGTCTTAATGCCTAGTACTCAGAATGCGACCTTATTTTGTAAACAGGGTCACTGTAGGCATTATTAGTTAAAATATTATCACATGGGAGTAGGGTAGGCCTCTAATCCAATATGGCTGGGCCCTCATGAGAAGGAGTCCATGTGAACACAGAGACACGCAGAGAGACTGCCATGTGACGATGAGGATAAGAGTGATATACTTACAAGTCAAGAAAGCCAACAACTGCCAGCAAACCACTAAAAGCGAGAAGGAGGCCAGGAGAGATGCTCCCCCACAAACTTCAGAGAGAGGTGGCTCTGTGGGCACTGACATCCAGAACTGTGAGACCATAAATTTCTGTTGTTCTAGGCTACCCAGTTTGTGGTATTATATTATGAAAGCCCTAGGGATTTAATACCACTTCCATTTAGACAATTCATGAAAGAAAAGGCTAAACAGTTTAGCATCTGTTGAGTAAGAAAATTATCCATGTGGGATCACTTGGTCTCAGTTTACAACTCCAGCTCTCTGTGTAAACTTGACACGTTTCTTTCCTTCTCCTTGTCTTCATATTACCAATGAAGTAGATGGTGCTGTAATATCTGGTACTACCTGGTACTCTGAGGTAGTTTGAGGTAAAGATTAAATTAGGTAGATTACGGTATAATACCTAGCACAGAAAACACATAGCACATAAGGACTCAAAAATGTCATTATCACCATTATTATTAATTTTTCAAGGTAGATATAAATATGAGAAAAGAAAGAACAGGTGAGTAATTCAAAAACTTAAGAGGGAGGTCAATAATTAACCTGTACACGAATATTACAGCTACTAGACATATGTGACTATTTATGCTAAAAGGAAACAAAACGAAATTTTTAGTTTCTCAGGTACACTAGCTACATTCAAATGCTTAATGGCCATTTGTGGCCAGTGGCTATGACACTGGATAATGCAGGATAGAACATTTCTAGCGTTACAGAAAATTCTACTGGACAGTAATGTCACCCTCTATGCTACATGCTGACCCAAGGTTAGAGACTTTGTAGGGACAATGACCAAGATGACATGGGTATGTTATTTTCCTTTCAGCTTATAAACGATTTCTAATGTTGCAGAAGTAAGTGGACATTTGAAAAAAAAATCCTTTACAAGCAAAAAACTTAAAAGTCAGTTCTTATCACAACTTCAAATAGAAAGCCTAGCTACCAAGAATTTTTAATCCACAGTTGGAGATGTTAGAAGCTATGAAATGGAGTGTGTATTAATCGTGTGAATACCAGGATATGAATAACTTCCTTAACAGTATCCATAAAAATGGAGAGAGCTTTGAATTTTAGAAGCAAGAATTGGTAAAAACACATGTAAACTGGGACCCAAACTCACTCCAGATTAGGAGGGACCATTCTTGTGTAACATACTGGCCACACAAATACATTTTTAAGTGCAACACCTGGTTCAGATTAAAAACCACATGGGGTATTACAGCCAAAGCAGGAAAAATACAGTAATAAGTGATAGGACAGAAATCAAAGTGACAATATAGTTTGCAAGTCTCTGGATGTTACTTAGAATGCTTTGTTGATTATAATTAGCCTACTAATAATACTTTATCAAAAGGATAGTGTAAGACACAATCCATGGTGTTTCCAAACCTGATACAATTCCCAGAAGGAGAAAGAATACAATAACCACATCATTTCTGTTCCAATCAAGTTGGGGGAAATCACAGTTCAAAAATAAAGCAAAATAAAACACAGAAAGTTTGGTTTCCTAATACTCAGAATGGCATTCAAAAGGATGAGCAAACTATTGGACAAAAGCCAAAAACCATAAAGAAATTACATGAACCCAAGCATAAATGGATAGCATAAATGGGTCTGCTGAGTAGAAGTTTATATAAAATAGAATTTAGGTCCCAATGAGTCTTTTACAGCAAGAGGAGGGACTGAACAATGGAAGTAGCAGGAACATTGACATGTGTTAGAAGTAAACCTCGAGAGGTCATTGTAGAAGCCAATGGCTTCTTGTCTGGCCATGTCTTGTCTCTCAGAGACATATTTCATCACCAGATGAGCTCCTATGACAGACAGAAGTTATGGGTACCTGCCTCAGTCATTCTAGAAGGTTTCCCTCAGCCTCAAGAAATGATCACATGCCTTCAATCACCCCCATCAATTTCTATGGACTCTGACTTACCTTCTATCGCATAAATGTCAGTGTGGGAGGTGGGAGGATCTGGGGCGCAGGACCCAGCAAATATCTTTCTGACACCACCATCTATAGAGCCCTTTTCCTGAAAAGCTGTAAAAGAAAAAAAGAAGATTAATGAAAGAAAAGAGGGTCCATACAAAGGAATGAGTCAGAAAATGAATATCGTGGCAAGAACCTAAGCAATTTATATGTAATTCATTTAATACTTAGAAGGAACTATGAGGTGGGTACTATCATTATCTTCATTTGAAACATAAAGAAGCTAAGACCTGGCAACATTAAGTAATTTGTTCAAGGTCTTATGTCCACACACAAAGTTTCCAGAGATTCTGCTCCTGACCACTAACTCTGCTACTTACAAAAGGGCATAAATTTAACTGCAACCTTTTCTCTCCTCTTCATAAAATGCTAATGCAGAAACTGAGAACATTAGAATTTTAAATTCACACACAGATCTTATTTAAATGGTAACTGTCTTTAGGTGTTGATAGAGAGAAGCATAGATTAGTATCAAATGTATTGATACTAAGTGATACAAGTAACACTTGAATATAGTGTCACATCCATAGGGAGGTACAGAGCACAAGTTGCCAATGAGAGCCAGGGGACAAGTTTGAATAAATGTTCTATTCAACCCATATGATATCATTTTAAAAAAATTGTTGGTGCCCATATGTAAAAGGTGGGATTTTTTACATAAATAACCAGATTTCAGACTTTTTAAAAGAAGTTGCTTCTACCATGTAGCACTTGATGAGAGCAAAGAGGTAGGTTTGTTCTTTAAAAGGGGAACATGGTCTACTACAAATTACTCAACACTTTCTATTGTCCTATACCTGGCAACTTTTCTCCTTTATATTTCCTATTAAGACCTCACAAGGGTTGGAGAATGTGGGCCCTGATTTATAAGGAAGGAGAAGTTGTGTAGGAAATGATTCTGAAACAAGAGGTGATTATAAAGGGATGTTAAATTCTATCCTATACTCTACAAAGGAATACTGTGGGAGCAGTACTACCTCATTCCCCATAAACTCACTCTCTAAACATGAGAACAGGCTAGATACTTTCTAAGGTGGCAAAGATTTTAAAACTCAGATAGGTGATTGAAGCTATACATGTGATGTCACCTAGAGAAAGGAGCTTGTCACTGGTTCAAAGACTGCTTAAAACAGGCTCTTCTTGTGTGTGACATGACAAAGAGAAGACCTGGCCTGGGCCAGTTAGATGTCACATTTGCCCACCTTTGAGATATGAGAGGCAGTTACTAATGTTGTTATTCATTGGTAGATTTAGTGTACTCTTCAGATAAGAAGAAGTAGCCCTTCCTTTCACTCTCCAGTGTTCCAAGCTCTCATTATCACTTTGATATTCATAGATCAACAGGTTTTTGCTTTTATTTACTCAAGCATATAAGCACACATTTATTAATTCATTCATTAATGTGGATGGAGCTCTGGGCAGTAGGCCAGGCACTATGATACAGACCTAACAATGAAACAATAGGGAAATGGGGAGCTAAAGCATACTTTACCAGATGGCTGTCATTGTGGGGAAGGTCACTAGTAGTCAACCATAGATGACTGATGCATATTCCCTAGGGTAAATCCCAAATCTCCAGGAAAATTACTTAATACTGAGGGTATCCAAAAAAAAAAAAAAATAGAACATAAGAAAAATCCTGAAGACCAAACAGGCAGGAAGCAGAAAGGGAAAAGCTGAAGTAAACAATGCTATAAAATAATAGGGACGATTTACAACTTACTTGAGCTATGTAAGATTCGGCTTAAACTTGCTTTCATAAGAACACAACAGAAACTCTAATGGTTTGACCATGACACCACTTTCTACCCAGGATGTAAGGATTTTGAGACTTAGTCTATGTTCTGATTCCAATTCCACAATCCATAACTTCCCAAGGCAAGGAAGGCCCTTTATCCAAATGGGCATAAGAGAGACATCCGCCTCTCGCTCACTGCTGTTTAACCCATGGATGGCATTCATTTCCCTCTGATTCAAAGGGTTCCTTTGAATTCACAGTCACACTAGGAGAACTGTGGGACAGTACATTTTAGGATTGTCAAATGGAGTTAGAGAAAGGCTTTGTGGCTAAGCCAAGTGTTATTCCTGCTGAAAGGCACTACTAAGCCTACTTAGAGTATCTTTGTGTGAACATGAGATTGCCGGTAAGCAGAGGTTTCTGGTGCAGTCATGTGAAGTTACTAATTTTGTGGGAGTAAGCAGTAGTTTAATAAATGTTCTGACCCAGCAGCTGCCTCTCAGTGCCAATTCACCAAGCACCTTCTTAGCAGATCCTGAGTACCACCAAATCTCTTTTTCCCAGAGTCATAGGCTTTAGGACCCTTTCTCTGTGTGCATCCTTCATAGACTCAACTACCCCATTATGTCCCAAATTCTATTTTCTTCATTTGATACAGTAGGAAACCTTTACTGCCTCATTAAGTAAGCAAAACTTTGGTTGTCATTCCCTTCAGGACAGAGAGGGGATTAGTCTTTAAAATAAATTCTTTAATTCCACTTCATGGAAGTAAAGAAAGGATTTACTTGCTGTTCTTCAGAAAGACACCTCATGCTCAGATGGGTTAAGTCACCTCTTCCAAAGAAGCAGTAACAACAATATTAAATTAATACTTGATACATTAAATATTGTATTTATATAAATTAATACTATCTATAACTGATATTAATAAATTATATTGTATTTTATATAATGTTAATCCATAGTAAAACAAATTGAACATTTAATTGTAGTTATACTATATACAACTGCATTTGTACTATGTATATAAACTCACCCTCTGGCTAAGTTAAGTGAATTGTAAGAAAATTCTGCCATTTTTTAAACTCCCATATTTTGTTGAAGCCCAGTAAAATCTTCATTATGGACCAACAAAATGTTTCTCATAGGCTGACCTGAGTTCACAGACCAGAGAACAATCCTACAGTCAACGCATTGCCTTTAATTTAGAGACATCTGAATTCCATTTCAGTCCTCAATTTAGGTTTTTAATCATTTGTTGTCCCTGGACAAGTTACTTAACTTTTAGAAGCTTTCGATTTTTAATCTAGAAAATGGAAGCAAAAAATCCTTCCTACTCTGCATGGCTCTAGGCAATACACCAAGGACAATGTACAGACAAGCACCCAGCTCATACTGAGCATAGAGCCAGGACAAGCATATACATAATATTAATGGCTTGGAATGGAAGAGATAGTAATTAAGGCAAGGAGAAATGACTCACGACATTAATATTTAACATCACACTCAGAGATACACTGAAGCTTCAACTGTTAGCACAAGCTATCTTTAAAAATGATTTGGGGGAGAAAAAATAAGAATATACACACATACACACACACACACACAGTGTGTTTCTATATATGTATGTGTGTGCGTGTGTATAAACTTTCACGAAGAACTAAGTAAATGAAGAGATAGTCCATGTTAATAGACAGGGAAACTAAATATCATCAAAATATCAGTTTTTCCCAACTTTATAGTTTCAGTGTAACCCCAACTGAAATCCTGGGAAGTTATTTCATGCATATCCACAAAATGATCTAAAATTTATATGGAGAGGCAAAGACCCAGAATAGCCAACTCTATATTGAAGGGGAAGAACAAAGCTAGAAGACTGACATTTCTGGATATCAAGGTAAATTAAGAAATTAAGGTAACCAAAATATTATGAAATTATAGACCATTTGAGCTATGGAACAGAATAAAGAATCCATAGACCCTCATAAACATAGTCAACAGCTCTTTAACAGAGGAACAAAGGCAATATTAGGTAATGAAAACAGCCTTTTAAACAAGTGGTGCTATTAAATATCCACATGCAAAAAAGTAAATAAATAAATCTATACACAGACCATCCATCCTTAACAAAAATTAACTCAAAATGGACCACTAGCCTACATATAAAATGCAAATCTAGAAAATGACATAGCAGAAAATCAAGATGACCAAGTATATAATGATGAGTATTTAGGTACAACACCAAAGGCACGACTTATAAATGAAGTCATTGATTCACTGGACTTAATTAAACATTTCTTCTCCACAAAAGATATTGCAAAGAAAATTAAAAGGTCACAGCAAAGGAAACCATCAACAAAAGTAAATGGCAGTCTACCAAATATTAGAAAATATTTGCAAATCACATCTTATAAAGGACTAATATCCAAAATATGTAAAGGGCTCATACAACTCAATACAAAAGAAAAAAAATAATCTGATTTGAAATGAGAGAGAAGAATAAGAGATTTGTCTAATACAATAGGTCAATAGGTGCATGAAAAGTTGAGTATACCATGAAATGCGATAGAAATGCAAATCAAAATCACAGATAACAGCTCACACAAGCTAGAATGGCTATTATCAAAAATACAAGGAATAGCAAGTATAGATGGGAATATGGAGAAAAGGGAGCACTTGTGCATTGTTGGTGGGAATGTAAATATGAAAAAGAGGATGGAGACTTCAAAAAATTAAAATTAGGGGCCTCCCTGGTGGCGCAGCAGTTAGGCAGTTAGGCGCTGCGCTGTGGAGGTGTCGGCAGCAGCTACACGAGTTTGACGCCCGCCCGGCCAGGGAGATTCCCACATGGCACGGCAGACCTCTCCTGCCTGGCCCGCTGCTCCCCTCAGCAGTGTATTTCCGTCGATCTGCGTGTTCTGCTCCCCATTCTGTCTCTGGTGAACCCTCTCGCTGCCCCACGCCTCTGGCCTGTACCCCAGCTTGTATGCATAAATAATCTTTAAAAATGGGCCTCCCTGGTGGCGCAGCGGTTGAGTGCTGCGCTGTGGAGCTGTTGGCAGCGCGCGATGCGAGTTCGACACCCGGCCGGGGAGAATCCCACATGGTGGGGCAGACCTCTCCTGCCTCGCCTGCTGCTCCCCTCAGCAGTGTATTTCTGATCTGCCTGTTCTGCTCCCCACTCTGTCTCTGGTGAATCCTCTTGCCGCCCCACACCTCTGGCCTGTATGTATAAATAAATCTTAAAAAAAAAAAAGAAAAAAGAATCTTTAAAAAAAATTAAAATTAGAAATACCATACGATATTGCGCATTTCTGGATACATACCATATATGCCTTTACTTTAGAGACATCTGAATTCCATGGTAGTCATTCAAGGTAGTCATTCAAAAGAAACAAAAACACCAACTTGAAAAAAGATCTGCACCTCCATGTTCATTGTAACATTATTTATAATGGGACATGGAAGCAACTCAAGGTACCCTGATGAATGAATGGATAAAATTATGTATGTTTATTTATTATATTTATGATTTGTAATATATACAATGCAATTATTTATATTATTTATATTGTAATTATAATTATATAATGGAACACTGTTCAGTCATAAAAGAAAATGGAATTTTGTCATTTGTCATAACATGAATCAACTTTGAGGGCACTCTATACTAAATGAAGTAAATCAGAGAAAGACAGATACAATATAATGACAATTATGTGTGGAATATTTTTTTAATATTTTTAAAAATAAACACATAAATACAGTGAACATACTGGAAGCTGCTAGAGGCAGTGGCTTAAGTATAAAGCGATGAAGAGGGTTAATATACACAACTTTCAGGTTATAAAATAATTAAATCACAGGGATATAATGTATAGCATAGTAACTATAGGTATTAACACTGTACTGCATATTTGAAAGTTGTTAAGAAAGTAGATCTTAATAGTTCTCATCACACACAAAAACTTTAACTATGTGTGATAATGGATGCTAACTAGACTATGGTGGTTGTTACACAATGGGAGAAAAACGAGTCAAAGACAAGGAAAAATATTTGCAAAAGACATATCCGATAAAGGAATACTTTCCAAAATATACAAAGAACTTGCAGAACTTAGCAACAAGAAATCAAACAAGCTGATTTTAAAATAGTTCAAAAATCTCAAAATATACCTCACTAATGATGATTTGTAGGTGGCAAATAAACATACCAAAAGATCACACGGCAGGTTAGGCCTTCGTGAGATAGCAGTAAAGTGGAAGAGAGGATTTGATCTCAAATACAATGGAAAGCTATGAGAGAAATTTCAGCAGAAGAGTGGCTTATCTTTGAGTTATGGAACTGCAGAAGAAATTTCCCCCTTAATTTATTTTTTTTATTTCCATAATGAGTAAGTGCTACTTATATAATAAACGCCTTTTAAATAGTTTATTTTAGCTCCATCCATGTTGCTGCGAATTGCATGCGTTTATCTTTTTAGATTGCTGAATAGTATTCCTTGTGTATATGTATCACATCTTCTTGATCCAATCACCTATTTTAGGACATCTGGGTTGTTTCCATGTCTTAGCTATTGTGAACAGTGCTGCGATAAACATAGGGGTACATGTATCCTTTGGGATTAATGTTTTTGTGTCCTTTGGGTAGATTCCCAGAAGTGGTATTGCTGGGTCGTGTGGAAGCTTCATTTTTAGCAGTTTGAGGAGCCCCCATACAGCTTTCCATAGTTGGACCAGTTTGCATTCCCACCAGCAGTGTAGGAGAGTTCCTTTTCCCCCACATCCTTGCAAACATTTGTTATTGCCTGTTTTTTTTAATGAGCGCCATTCTCACTGGTGTGAGATGGTATCTCATTGTAGTTTTAATTTGCATTTCCCTGATTATAAGTGATGTTGAACATTTTTTCATATATCTTTTCATATATCTTTTGCTTTTCTTCTTTGGAGAAGTGTCTTTTTAGCTCTTCTGCCCATTTTTGTAACAATAAAAAATATTTAAAAAATAGTTTATTTTAAAAAGAAAAAACAAAAAATTTTGTGTCAAATATTAGGCCATTCTAAATATCATTAATATCAGCAAAAAAAAAAAAAAAAGCAAACCCACAATTAAAAACAGGAAAGGGATAAACAGAATCTTTGGCTCAATATATCACGCAAGAGATTTAGCTTAGCTGAGATGCAGACCAGACTCCAGATTCTGAGATTAATATCTTGACCATATTAGAGAAACAAGCTGCAAGGAAGCAAAAACTTAGAAATCTCCTATGTGATTTTTAAAAAAATTTTAAGAAAAATATCCTTTTTTTTTTTCAGTTTCAAATGAAATCTTAAACATAAAACAAATCCAAGATTACTTACCAGGACAAAAAGGATGGGAAATAAAGCAGAGAAGCCCAAACTGTAATGACTTGATCTCCTTTATGCCCTGATGCTAACTTCTCCCCCTGAACTAAGTTTCTAAAAACTGTTAGAAATTTACAAACCTAAACTTGAACATAGAAGCAACTATAGCCTTCAGAGGGGAAACTGAACCTTTTAGCACAGGATAGGATTTGCCCAAGTTTGTGGGTTAGTGAAGGGCAGGGGTGAGAACCAGTCACATGTTCTGTACTCATTCTGGCTTCCCTTACCCAAAAATGGGTTATAAAATTAATTGCCAAAAATTAGGGTATTCATGTCAAGGAACCAATGTGGCAGCCATACCAAGACATGCCTTTATTTATTTTTTTAATGTATATATTTTTATTGTTATTTATATCTTTTACATTTTGTATTCCCCTTGGGTAACCCACCACCAATTCACCCATGATCCATCTCCGTGGTCCCTTGTATTCTTTTCTACTCCATTTTGTGCCCTTACGTATGTTCATTGCGGCACTGTTCACAAAGACATGCCTTTAAAGACCTTCCTACCTCACTTCCCAATCATGTCTGCAGGAAGTCACATTCTACTCTGAAAGTTTCTCCCAGGCAGTTCAGTATGTTATTTTGATTCTCAGAAAATAGTGAAACTGACGTTAAATGTTAAATTCTGTCAGGCCTAGAGCATGAAAGAAATAAAAACTTACCTAGGCTTTTCTTTGACCCTTGCTTTCACAGACAACAGAGCCTGGCACTTACTATAAAAAATACTACCTGCATGCACAGACAACACTAACCTGGAGTCCCAGTCCAGCCAGAGCTAAGGGATCACTGATATGGAGTTGAGGAAGGGGGACTACTGCTGAATCTATATTTCTTAGCTCTTAAAACACTTTTTAGTAAGTAAAAGTTAACTCCTTTGTTCTCAGCCCCACTCCCCAAAATCAATATAAACCTCCTTCCTTTACTTGATATGGTGGCTGATTTGAGTTTTCTCCTTGCCAGTTGAACTTGGTGTCTTAGGGATCGGGGTTTATACACACTGGGTAGCAAGCCCATTGTTCAGTGACAGCATAGATTAAACAACAAGAGGAAATCATATTGCTCATTTAAAAGGGAAAACTAAGGTCAGTTTTTTTTCTGGCATGGTTAGATCTCAAAAAGGACTCTTCTTTATCAGCTCTTGGCTCAGTGTTCCTCTGAATTGCTTCAGAGAGAATCTTAAAGCAGATATAAATCTGCAAGCAGATTCTCTACACCAAAAGTGACACTGACAACTCTTAAGTTTACGTTTCTTGACATCTAAGCTCCTAAAGACAAGTACGACTATTGTCTGATAATTCCATAATGTCTATGGACATACTACACTGAACATATCTGATCTTATCTGATAACTCCAATGGAAGTCCTTGGCCTGCCTGATATAGGAGAGGGACATGTAGATACCTGATCCAATTTTTGTGTTCAAGAAAATAGGATCTTTGGATTGGCCCAACCTGAGTTTGAGCCCACTTCCGTAACAAAAGTAGAATCATACCTATGTGTAATGGTGTGGGTATGGGAATGACTAAGAATTGGAGAGAGTAGCTTAAATTGAAACTTGGGGTGCTTTTGTATAAGGAAGGGGGAAATAATGTTTGGTCAGCAAATATAAGGCATATCCTTGACATTTCATGTCTATACCAGGTCATTTCCTACTTGCTGAAAGTGACTACTTATGTAAAAGGGCACATTCAGACATGCATGGCTCAACTTTTCCACATGAATATTCAAAAATTTCTTGTAATATTAATCAAATAAGATTCAAAAAAGAAGACTAGGTTGTGTTAAGTAGAATTGAAGTGAAAAGAAATCAAATGAATGAAGATTTCTAAGTTTTACTTGAAGTCAGACGGGATCCAAAACATATCTAAAACTGCACACTCTAAGCCTGACATGGTCATATATTCTTAGATTCACTGTAGAAAAAGTGTTTGAATATAAACTATTAGATATATTATATCCACTTTTAGGATAAATAAAAAAATGCTCAAAAGCTGCAAACATGATATAAATCTTTAACACTAAACTTTAAGGACTTTTACAAAAAAACACAGTGGAAAATGGTGTGTGTGTGTGTGTGTGAGTGTGTGTGTGTCATATACACAAATATAATAGAATTAACTTATTTTCTTATGTATATCAGTTCAGAACACAGAAAAAAACCTAGCATCTGTCTTTGCCTTTTCTGACCATGGGCATAGTGAATAAGGTCAAATGCATATTTTCAGAGCTGAGATATTTCAAGTTTTCTACTCCTTGAGTTTCCAAAATAGCTCTCAAGTTTCTTCAAAGGTTTATTCACAAAACAGAGCTAAACTGTAATGAGAAAAGGCTGAAAGAAAAGCTCTAACCCAGGGACATCAGGTGATGCTTGAGAAACACTTGATTGACAAAGCCGAAATCGACATCTGTTAGCACCTTTCATAATGCCCCCTGGAAAAGGGACTAAGTCTATTTAACTCTTGGCATTCTACTAGAGAGGATTCTTCAGGTCCAGCAGCTATCAGATGCTCTAAACATAAGCCATGGAGTGTCTCTGAAGGGATAAAACATGAGCCAAAATAAAACTTACTTCTCTTTTCTTGTCCTGCCCTGAAGGGAAAAATGACGAAATCACACAAGCTAAATCACTATACAAATGGACCATGGGTAAGGGCCTGGGGTCAATCCAGGACAGAAGAATGCCATCTGTTAATGTTTGGGGATGCTAATATCCCCAGGGACCTTTAAAAACAATGCCAGCTTTCAAACAGTGGTAGTCACTCCCCGCTAAGTATTCGCCGCCCCCCCCAGCATAAACAGTATCCTTCTAACTTTAATAATAGGAACCGGTCCTCATGCCAACGTGGCAACATAACTATTCCATGACTTTGCTAGAGTCCACTTTTTTTAAAGTAAAAATGTTTCTCTATATAGCCAGTAGAAGACAAAGATTTGAAAAATACAGATAGCAAGTAAATTCACATGTTGACTGGCCTGAGGCTTAAAGTTTTATTTCCCCACACCTAGTGAGTTTGGCAGATTCTTTACTTTCACTTGGATTACATCTTCTGTACAGTGCCATCCAAGTAATCTAAAAGTATGCAATCATGTTTCTTTTCCCAGAGTAAAACACTTGTCTGTGAATACTTTTGTAAGGAGAACAAACTCTAGGAGAATGTTGAAAATACTGTGCAGGTTAGTACCACTACCTCAAGTCCTCTAGTCTTGCACTTTTAGCTTACATTATGCCAGACACTGGATGTATAAAGATGAGAACAATTTACAGGCAGGCGAGTCTAAAGATAAACACATAAATTATTACAATCTGTGCAATAATGAATGAAGGAATCAGTAAAGAAAAGGAGGCTAAATTATCCAGGTAAAGGGTTATTTATAAGGGAAGATTCACTGTGTAAATAAACTTTGAACTTTGAGAGTTAAGTAAGAATCAGGTAGAAAGTGGTGCTGAGTACAGGAACCAGAGTTGGGGTAGAAGTTAGACTACAGAAAACAAGTGGACTACATCTCAAATCTTAACTCTGGTTGATTGGGAGTAGCTAATCAAAAAACGGCAGTGAAAAAGTTGTGAAGCTATGTGGCAGAGGTTATTAAGTCCCAATCTGTTATACACTCTATCCACCTCTGAGTTTCTCTGTGGCTACAGCAGACAGTTTCGTCTTGTTTTTACATGCAGACAGTCTCATATCAAACAGCTATGGTTTTCTGCTTTCCTAAGGAAATTCTATGATTCTTTGGCACCCCAAGGCAAAGCAGCCTGAAAGTATTGAGTATTTGATACCCTGAGAGTTAGCCTTCATGCAATGAGAAATGGGAGTTGGTGGAAAAATACACAAGCCCACCTATCTCTTGAAACACAATATTCATGTACATTCTAAACCATCTCCAAAAGCTCTCCGATGGGACTGATGTCGGTTGACCACAGTAATATGTCCTTAATTGACTTATTCTTCTCCCAGACTCACTTCCTTAACTTGTCATGTAAACTTTCTAGGATCACTTTTCAAACATTATGCACTGCTTATTGCTGCATAGCAAATTTTCTCCAAATTCAAAAGGTTAAAATAAGAATAAGCATGTATTATTTCTTGTAGTTTCTATAGTTCAGAAAATTAGAAAGCTAACTGTATGATTCGGACTCAGAGCCTCTGTTGAACTTGCAATAGGTTGAAAGCATGACTAGAGATGGAAGACCTATTTTAAAGATTATACACTCAGATGGTTGGAAATTTGATGCTGGTCATTAGGAGGGGATCTCATCACAATGGAATTCTCCATAATGTTGCCTAAGAGTCCACAGGATGTAAAACTGGCTGCCTCCTGAGGGAGGGCTCCAAGAGAGGGCAAGGCAGTAATCACAATATCTTTTATGACTTACCCTTGAAAGTCATACACTGTTCCTTCTACAGTATTCTACTGGTCAAACAGGTGAGCCTTATGCAATACAGGGTGGAATTACACAAGGCTACAGATACACATGGGAAGCTAGGATCACTACAGAACATCCTGTAGATTGGCTATCACACTGTAACTTAGGGTCTAATAGAAAACTCTGTCCTTTTCCATTGTGATGTTTTTTGGAAAGAAATAAGGAAGAACTCCCATACATTCGTGTAGGCCTTCATATGGAGCTATTACCCTAAAATTCCAGGATTTAATCTCCAAAACTTTTAGAGGTTAAGTAGATTCTACCATAATCTGAATACACATTCCATTTTAGAAGTAATTGTTCCAAAATTAGGCCAACATTAATTTCCTACTAATTTAATTTTTTTTATAAGATTCATGTTGCTGAGCAGACTGGGACAATACCTTCCAACTCATCTGGAAATACTTTTAGATCTTTCAGTGATTGTGACAATTTTAGACTACATTAGTCACCATTACAAGTTCAAAATTATAAAGACTTTGTTCTGTCTGATTTGTAACATGTATGTACTCTTTATCAAAAACCAGTCACTAAAAATAAGTGACATAAAATATAAATTGCCCTTCAAGATGACTATATTCATACCTACATGGAAATTTTACATAAATATTAGACCTAAGCAAATAAGTCCTACCTCCAGATTCTTTAAAATGCAAATGAAATATTAGTTAATTCAGTTTTCAATGACAGTTCAAAATCTCTTTGTCCACTTGTGAGAAACCTAAGATAAAAATATCCAAAGTAGAATAATTGTCAAGTACCAAAACGTTTTCTGGAAGGAAGAGTTAAAAGTTTAATTTATGTTTTAATCTCTCCCTGAAATAACTTATCAAACCATAAAATGAACAAAACTCTTAGTTTGCTCCCATAGAATATTTAAATTGCAAGCTAATTTTAAAATTATATTTTCTTGGGTGTACAACCCTGGTTATATCAAAATCAGATGAACATATAATACTTAACTTAGCAAACATAGAGAAAAATATAAATATATATATGAACACTTAACTAAAAACTCAAAATGCAAGCTGTAGATCTTTCTTATGTGGCCCCTATTTAAGTTGAAGTACATAGTTATTTCTAATGACAATTTTAAACATCCCAGCAGGATATAATCTACTTATAACATATTCTTGTGTGCCCAAGGAAATCAGAATAAAATGTTAGGATTAGAACATTAGAATAAAACGTGAGCATTAAATAAACAAGTATTTTTATCTGGAAAAGACAAGCCAGGTCTATAAGAAATACAAAGGAACAATTCAAGCTTAAAGTTACCTTCAATGCCCAAGACTATTACCTTTTATTATGAGAGTAGGTACAAAAGTCTGAGTGTTTCTTTTTAAAAGAGTCACCTGACCCATTTTAACCAGTATCTAACTTAAAATATGCTTCGGTTCTTACTGACTCTAGTCAATTTATGAATTCAATCTAGAGAATGAAATGCTCAAAGAAAGCTCCATAGCAAAAGCCTATGAAGCTGGGATCTGAGAGGTAATTGCAACCCCTAGATGTAAAAGCAGTGAGCACAAGGAACATATAGCTCTTAAGAAGATAGATCTTCAATTAAAGAGACCAGTGATCCATTAACGAATACTCTGTGGAGTAATTTCTCAACTTTAATCCAAGAAGGTAGATCAGCACAACCCTGGAGTTGCCTCTTTCTTCAGGGCTTCAGCTAGACACAGTGAGGGGGCAGCTGCACACAGAAGAGAACTAAAGTCTTGACAACTGTCATCTCCACAAGGAGGATGGAAACCCTCCCACACTAGCTCTTGAACTTGAGTCATGAATTGGCAATGAATTTTCAACCAGTACAACAATGGAAAGCATGGCATCCAAGACCAACACCCTAAGTCAATACCCTGACTGCAATGCTAATGTAAGTATGTCACAGCAGGATTGGGAAAGAAAACTGTATAGCTTAATTCATAAAAGTAATCATAAAGCATCAAATATATGAGGAGGCAAAGGAATTCAGCCCAGTAAATGGACCAAGACAAAAATCCTGGGGAATATCCCCAAATAACAGAATTAAACAAACTACTGGAAGAAAACTTTAGACCACTGGTCTTAATTATGCTTAGTGAAATTAGAACAATGGATTGAAAAATAGAAACACAAGAAGAATAGAGAAAATATGAAAAAGCTCTAAACAGAAGTCACAGAGAAAGAATGCAATAGTGTGTGTGTGTGTGTGTGTGTGTGTGTGTGTGTGTGTGTGTGAATTTCAAAATACAATAGGCCAGAAGACTCAATGGGGCTAATGAAATGACAAAAGAGAGTAGTGGAAATTATACAAAATAGCAGTAAAAAAAAAAAAAAGCCCAAATAAATGAAAAGAATAAAGGAAAATAATGGAGACAACATAGAGATTTATGGGACAGAATCAAGAGCAATGAAATTTTGCATGATAGCAATTCCAAAAAAAAACAAAAGGGGAGAAAAATTACAGAATTACTATTTGAAGAAATAACATCTAAGAGTTCCCGTAAATTGGGGAAGGAAACAGACATTCAGGTTCAGGAAGTTCAAAGGGTTCTAAACAAAATAAACCTAAACAGAAGCACACCAAGACCCATTATAATCAAAATGGCAAAAATTAAAGGTAAGGAGGGAATCCTAAAAGCAGTCAGAGAAAAGAGTCTCATATAAGGGAATCCCCATAAAAATATCAGTAGATTATCAGTGGAAATATTATGGCCCAGAGGAAACTGTGTGACATTTTTAACATGCTGAATGTAATATATCTCCAAGCAAGAATCCTCTACATAGTTAGGCCAATACTCAAAACTGAAGGAGAAATAAGGACCTTTACAAACATATAAGTTGAAGGAATTCATCTCCTCTAGACGGAACTTGCAAGAAATATTTATGGGACTTCCGTAACACGAAAGGAAACCTCTCTTAGAAGCATCAAGTTTCCAAAACAGAAAATATGGGCATGGAAGGTGGGGTAAGAGAGTAAAAACAGGGAATGGTATAAAAAGTTCAAGACTAACTACCTTTCTATTTCAAATAGGTTTTAAGTACAGAACTATAGATATATTCTCTCTCTCTGTCTCTCTCTCTCTCTCTCTCTCTCTCTGTCACAAACACACACACACACACACACACACACACACACACCATGGCAATTTCACAAAAAAATATACCTAGAAAACAAAAAAGATAAAAACAAAATTCAAATGCTATACAGAAATTATTTTCAAAATCTTAAAGAGCAAATGAAAAACGAAAGAAGACAGATAAAATGCAAAGCCCCTAAAAGTAAACATATTATAAATAAAAAAGTAACAAATACATATATATCAAATAATTTCCCCAAACATCAATGACCTAAACTCATCAATCAAAAGGAACAGAGTAAGTGACTGCATCTGAAAATAAAACCCATTTTCTGTTGTCTCCATGTGATCCATTTGAGTTACAAAGTCAAATACTAGCTCAAAGTAAAAAGTTAATAAAAATTCTACAAACAATTGGTACCCTAAAAAAGTAGAGAGAGCCATATTATAGTAAATAAAATAGACTTCTAACTCAATACTGTAATAGGGCTGGATATTATGTAATGATTAAAGGAGTAATATATCAGACAGACATAACACTCATTGATATATATACACCAAGCAAAGTAGCATCAAAAAAGCTATTACTAACCAACCTAAGAACCTAAGAACAGATGTCAAAGCAACAAAATAGCAGTAGGAAATTTCAGCACCCCATTTACAGCAAAGCACAGATCAATCAGACAGAAAATGAATGAGGCAATAACAGTCTTAAATCAGGAATTTGACTAGGTGGGCTAAATAGATATTTATGGATCATCCCATTCCCAAAAAGCTGAATGCCCATCTTCAAGTGCTCATGGAACATTCTCAAGGATAAGCCACAAATTGGGTTTCAAAAGAAGTGTCAATAAATTCAAGAAAACGAAGTTTTATTAAGTAATCTTCTCTGATCACAATGATAACACACTAGAAATCAACCACAAAAAGAAAGCAAGAAAAATCTAAAAACATGAAGGTAAAACAACACACTGCTGAATGATTACTGGGTTGATGGAAGAAATCAAAGCAGAAATGTAAAAACACCTGGAGATTAATTAAATGGAGACACAAATTTTAAAAACCTAAAAGAGAAATTTAAGATAATAGAGTTTAATTTCAAGAAAGAAGAAAAAAAATTAAAAAGAAAGACGATCTCAAATACAGTTTAAACTTACTCCAAAAAGAAATAGAAAAATAAGAACAAATAGAACCAGAAATCAGAAGAGGAAAGGAAATCATAAAAATTAGAGTGGAAATTAACAAAATAGAAATCAAAAAGCCACTACCAGGATCAATCAAACCATAAACTGTTTCTTTGAAAAGATTAATAGATAAACCTTCAGGTAAGTCACTAAAAAGAAGATTAAAAAAATTCTAGTAACTAGAATCAGAAATAAAAAAATGTAGTCACAACAGGCACCACAAAAATATAGTGGGTCCTAACAGACTACTATGAAAATACATATGCCAACAAAGTAGAAAATCTGGACAAAACAGACAATGTTTTTCAGAATCATAAAAACTCTCCAGACTGAATCAGGAAGAAATAGAAAACCTGAACAGACCAATTACAAGCAAGGAAATTGAAACAGTGATCAAAAGCCTCCCAAAAATAAAAAGTCCAGGACTGAATGGCTTCACTAGTGAGTTCTACCAAATCTTCAAAGACAAACTAATACCCATCTTTCTCAAACTCTTCCAAAAAATTTAAGCAGAGGGATATTTCCAAATACATTTTGTGAGACCAACATTACCCTGACACCAAAAGCAGACAAGGACATGACAAAAAAAAAAAAAGAAAGAAAAGAAAACTACAGACCAATATCCCTGATGAAAATAGATGCAAAAATTCTCAACAGAACTGTAGTAAACTGAATTCAACCATACATTAAAAAGATTATGCACAATATAAAATGTGATTTATTCCAGGGATGCAAGTTTAGTTCAACATCTGCAAATCTGTTAACATAATCAAGTAAAGGAAAGACAAAAATCATATGATCATATTAATAGATGCAGTGTATGCATTTGAAAAGATCCAATGTCTGTTATGAGAAAAACTCTTAATAAAATGAGGATGAAAAGAACATACATCAACATGACGAAGAATAAATATATGACAAAACCACAGCTAACATCATACTCAATGATGAAAACTGAAAGCTCTTCCTCTAAGATCAGGCACAAGAAAGGGATGCCCACTCTCACCACTACTATTCCTTTTTTTTTAATGTATATATTTTTATTGTTATTTATGTCTTTTACATTTTGTATTCCCCTTGGGTAACCCACCACCAATTCACCCGTGATCCATCTCTGTGGTCCCTTGTGTTCTTTTCTACTCCATTTTGTGCCCTTATCCTCCCCTCCCCCTGCCCCCCCCCCCCTTTCTGAGTGTTTCTCTCCTATTTGGTTTCCTTACAGTCCTGTCATAAGTGAAACCATTCGATATTTTTCTCTTTCTTTCTGGCTTATTTCACTGAGTATGATCCCCTCTAATTCCATCCATGTCACTGCAAATTGCATGTGTTTATCTTCTTTGAATGCTGAATAGTATTCCATTGTGTATATGTACCACATCTTCTTGATCCAATCATCCATTTTCGGACATCTGGGTTGCGTCCATACCTTTACTATTGTGAAAAGTGCCACAATGAACATACGGGTGCATGTATCCTTTTGGATTAGTGTTTTTGTGTCCTTTGGGTAGATTCCCAAAAGTGGTATTGCTGGGTCGTATGGAAGTTCCATGTTTAGCAGTTTGAGGAACCACCATACAGATTTCCATAATGGTTGGGCCAGTTCGCATTCCCACCAGCAGTGTAGAAGAGTTCCTTTTTCTCCACACCCTTGCCAGCATTTGTTGCTGCCTGTATTTTTAATGTGTGCCATCCTCACAGGTGTGAGGTGGTATCTCATTGTGGTTTTGATTTGCATTTCCTTGATTATAAGTGATGTTGAACATTTTTTCATGTACCTGTTGGCCATTTGCTTTTCTTCTTTGGAGAAGTGCCTTTTTAGCTCTTCTGCCCATTTTTTGACTGGATTATTGGCCTTGTTTTTGTTGAGTTATGTGAGTTCCTTGTAAATTTTTGTTATCAGTCCTTTATCGGTTGTATTGTGTGCGAAGATCTTTTCCCGGTTGGTAGGGTGTCTGTTAGATTTGGTTAATGTCTCTTTTGCTGTACAGAAGCTTTTTATTTTGATATAATCCCATCTGTTTATCTTGTCCTTCACTTCCTTCGCTTTAGGGGATGTGTCTTACTACTATTCTACATAGTATTGGATGTCCTTGATAGAGCAATTAGACAAGAAAAAAATAACAAAAGGAATTGAAGTAGGGAAAGAAGTAGTAAAACGATCACTATTTGCAGATTACAGGATAAAATACATAGAAAACACTGAAGACTCCACTAGAACACCATTAGAAAAAATAAGCCCATACAGTAAAGTGGCTGGCTATAAAATCTATATACAAAAAGTCCATTACATTCATATATGCAAGCATATAGGAAGAAGAGAAGAAGAGAAAGAAATCAAGAAAACAATTTCCATTTGCAACTGCATAAAAAGAACTAAGTACCTAGGAAATAACGAAGTTGGTGAAAGACCTATACAACAAAAACTATTAGAACTAAGTTCTTTAAAAGAAATAAAAGAAGTCACAAGGAAATGGAAAGATATTCTTGCTTATGGATTAGAAGAGTAAACATTGTAAAAATGGTCATCTTGCCCAAAAATATATGCAGATCCAATCTATCCCTATCAAAATTCCTATAAATTTCCTCAAGGGAAAAAAAGCAAATATTACTGAAATTCATATGGACCTAAAAAGACTGCATGGTCAAAGCAATCCTGAAAAAAATACAAGAAGGATAATAATATGCCTTCCTTTTAAAACTATATTACAAAGATATAATTATCAAAAAATTATGGTATTAGAAAACAGGGACAAGATCAGTATCACTGGAGTCCAGAAATAAACCCACACTTAAAGGATCAGTTAATTTACAACAAAGGAGTCACAAGTATAACAAAGGAGAGAGGAAAGTCTACTCAACAAATAATACTGGGAAAACTGGATAGCCACATGCAAAAGAAACTAAACCCCTATCTCACACTATACACCAGAATTAATTCAAAGATTTGATTTAGTAAGTCTAGTCAGTATATCAAAGACTTGGGTGTAAGACATTAATCCATAAAATACATAGAAGAAAACACTCCAAGAATTTCACTTCAGGGATAACTTTGGGTATTTGACTCCAAATGCAAGGTAAACAAAAACAAAATTAAGCAAATAGGACTACATCTAATTAAAAGGCTTCTGCGGGCCTCCCTGGTGGCTCAGCGGTTAAGCGCTGCGCTGTGGAGCTGTTGGCAGCGGCGACGCGAGTTCGACGCTCGGCCAGGGAAAATCCCACATGGAGCAGCAGACCTCTCCTGCCTTGCCCGCTGCTCCCCTCAGCAGTGTATTTCTGATCTGCCTGTTCTGCTACCCACTCTGTCTCTGGTGAACCCTCTCGCAGCCCCACGCCTCTGGCCTGTACCCCAGCTTGTATGTATAAATAAAAAATAAGTCTTTAAAAAAATAAAAATAAAAATAAATAAATAAATAAAAGGCTTCTGCATAACTGAAAGAAATTATCATTAAAACAGAAAGATACCCTACCAAACAGGAGAATTTCTTTGCATATATATACTTGACAAAGTCTAATATCCAAGATCTATAAAGAACTCATACAACTTAAAAACTAGAAAACAAAGAACCCAATATAAAAATGGGCAGAAGAACTGAATAGACATTTCTCCAAAGAAAACATACAGATGGCCAACAGTAGCATGAAAGAATGCTCATCAGCACTTACCACCAGGGAAATATGAATCAAAATTACAATGAGATATGATTTCACACCCCTGAAAATGATCCATATCAAAAAGACCAGAAGCAATAAATGTTGGCAAAGGTGTGGAGAAAGGAACCTTCACGTTCTGTTGGTGGGATACAGACTCATCCTGTCTCTATGAAAAACAGTATCAAATTTTTCAATATATTAAAATTAGATCTACCATATGATCCAGCAATCCTTCTCCTTGGTATCTACCTGTAGACTGAAAAAACAATGATTCAAAAGGATATATGCTCTCCTATGTTCACTGCAACACTACTTACAATAGCCAAGCTCTGGAACCAACCTAAGTGTTCAAGGAACAGATTATTTGGTAAGATGTTATGATACATATACCCAATGGACTACTACTCGGGTATAAGAAAAAGGTGAACTCTTGTCATTTGACAACCTGGATAGAGCTGGAAAAGGAGAAGAGAGAGAAATACTGGGTGATTTCATTCACGTGGAATATAAAAAAAAGTAAAGGAATAGACAAAAATCAAAAGAAATCCTTGAAATCCAACAGAACTGAGTCTAACAGAAGAAGCAGTCGGGGTAGGAGAAATGAGGGAGAGGCCCTAATGGACTCTTGGGATTACTGGGGCTTTGGGGGTGGGCATGGTATGATAAGATACATTTGGAGCAGTGTGAACCTATATTCTTAAAACATGTCCAGTGTTTAAAACTAGAACAACTCCAAAAATCGTAATTTTAAAAATGTAATTTATCTTGCAAAAAAGAGTAAAGAAGTTTCAATATACTTTTAAGCAAATATAACTTCAAAGCAAAGAAACTGATGTGAATATGAAAGGAGGTGTGATTTTTTTCCTTTTTACTTATATTAACAGCATAAATAATCTCAATATTGAAATTTTATACATATGTATGTATATATAGATACACATATATGTATGTGTGTACACACACACACACACACACATGCTTTGTATAGTATGCTTTCAAAAAAAATGCTTCAACTCTTGAAGATACAGACCTTATTTAAGATTCCAGGGAGACAGATTTCAATTAATTATTCGCAGTGAAATCTCACAATCTAAACCAGTATCTAGCCAACAAACTGTTATCTTTTGAAGATAACCAGTAGAGAGAGCCAGGTTGCAGAGTTTTGGATCCAACCTTTTTATTATTGATCAAGAATAGAATCACTAGGCCTGGATTATTCTACCTTAACTTCCCTTTTTCTTTTTCTCTGCCAACCAAAGCTCAGTGTAAAATGACCAAAGCAACTTGGCTGTATGTGTGGGTGAATTCCATCTCCATATGGTGTCTGGGAAGAAATCTGTTTTGTTTATCTAGATTTGAACAGTGATATGTGTTGATTACATTTTGTTTAATATATGTGTTCTGAGTTGGGAAATTGTTTCTTTTAAAAAATATAAGTTATAAAATAGTTCTGCTGAGTCATTCATCCACAGAAGACTTAACAGCATTAATTGAGGACAGCTGGGGAATGCCTGCATCTTTTTTAAATAACAGCTTTATTGAAATATAATTCACATAAAATTCATCCTTTAAAACATAAAATTCAGTGCTTTTTGTATATTCTCAAAGTTGTGCAGTCATAACCACTATTTCCAAAACATTTTCATTACCCCAAAAAGAATTCTCATACCCATTAAAAGTCTCTCTTCACCCCTTCCTTCACCCAGCCCCTAGAAACTGCTAATCTTTATGTCTCTAAAATTTGGCTATTCTGGACAATTCATAAAAATGGGATAGTACAATATGTGGCCTTTTGTGACAGACTTCTTAGTGTAATGTTTTAAGATTCATCCATGTTGTAGCATATAATGGTATTCATCCTTTTTAATTGTTGGATTATATTCCATTGTATACATACGCAACTTTTGTTCATAGACTCATTAGTTGATGGACATCTGACTTTTTTCCACTTTTGGGGTGTTAATGAAACCATGCAAATCCTGGGGAATGTAAGTTTGTCAGTCCTCACCTATGTACTTAGAATTGCAAGACACAGGGTATAAGAAAAGCAGGATCTATTAAAAAAGGGGAAATTGGGATAAAGGAAAGAGTTTCTAAGGTGACAAACGGCTGGCTATCCTACCTCAGATAGCGGCCACAGTGTCCAGTCATCCTAACCAAAGGTTGCTTGTTGTGCATTGTCGCTTTGATGAAAGCCTAGAGCCGGTGGCACATGAGTAAGCAGAGGACCAGGATAACTCACATTGTTAGTTGGAGGTGAACACTGGTGCTGCTGCTGAGGTGGCACGCAGCAGCCTGCAGCACCTTTCTGGAGCTGGGCTGGGCAGCAGCCAACACTGGACTGGATAGCCGCCAGAGGCAACTGTACCAGGAGCTGGTGCTGGAGAACGAGAGGTGGTAGATAGCTCTTAAAGATGCTGGGTATAAGCCAATAGCAGCAGCTCTTTCAGAGGAGGTTCCAGGGCACCAGATATCAATGTACAGCTCTTTTAGAGACACCAGGCACAGGCCAATGGTACCAGTCTGCAGGCAAGATCAGAGGCAGGGCCGAAGGCAGGAGCAGCAGTGAAGCTGTAGTTTGAAGCAGAGATTAGATCCAAAGGTGCTAGAGGTCGTGGAGGTCTGGAAGGTCCAGGAGGTCTCAAAGGTCTGTGAAGGTCTGAGTCCGAACTAAGCTATTCAAAGCACTGTGAAACTTACGTTTTATCTCCTTTAAAATTCCTGCCTTTCAAGTCTGATAGGCTCATTTGCAATTTCAGCTCCATTTCCAGGATTTGATTGGTCCTAGTGGAGCTTAAACCATTTACAGTTTCTGAATAATCTCAAAAAATGGCACCGTGGGAGCACAAACCTGATTGGTCCAGTTTCAACTCCCACACTGTACTGAAAACCAAAACCTCAATCAGTGTGTCCAACTTGATTTACACCGAGGTCAGGCAATCTCACATCAGCAGTGGGCCTTGCATCAGAGCCCAGCATGGCAGTGACTCAGAGTGCTCTGCAGCAAAGCTAGGTTTGTGGTGCTCTCAGAGGGCTCTGCAGTGGAGCCAGGGAGCAGTCCCAGTGGCTGGAGCTCAGTCTTCCATGGCCAGTAGAATAACCCACGGTAACCCACACATAGCACATTGAGCTTGGTCCCAGCATGCCTCAGGCCTTTCTCCCCATAGCTTGCACCTGCATTGATTATCAAACTCAGCTGTGGAAGTGAGTATAAGCAAAGCTAGTCATGCCCTTTGTGGTTCCTATTACATTAGCAGTAGTGATACTCACATTTGTGTAAAATGTGTTCACTTTTTGTGAACAAATATTTTCAGAATCTAGTGTAGATTCCCAATGCTAGAATTTCTGGGTCATATAGTACTTCTATGTTAAATTTTTGATGAGCTGTCAAACTTTCTTCCCAAAGGTTGTACAGTTTTATATCTCTGCAAGCGGTGTAAAAAGGTTCGAATTTCTCAAAATCTTTGCCAACACTTGTTATTGTCTGACTTCTTGATTAGAGAAATCTTAGTGACTATGAAATACTATCTCACTATTTTGATTTACAGTTCCTAATGACTAGTGATATTGGGCATGTTTTCATGTGCTTGTTGATCATTCACATATCATTGCCCATTCAAATCCTTTGTTCATTTTTAAAGTAGTTTATATTGTTGAGTTGTAAGAGTTTTTACATAATCTGAGACCTGCTCGTATCAGATATATGATTTGTAAATATATACTTTTATTATTTGGGTTATCTTTTTCAGTATCAGTTTACCCATTTCTGTAAAGAAATGCATCTTGGAGTTTGAAAATTAATGAGTTAATTCTGAGGATCAACTTGGGAAGTGTTGCCATCTTCATATCAATGCTTACAAACCAAGGACATGGGCTATTTCCCCACTTACTTTAGTAATCTATAGTTTCATTCAATAATGTTCTTTAGTTTTCAGTGTGCAGTTTCTCACTTGTTTGTTAAACTTATCCCTAAGTATTTTATTCATTTTGATGCTATTGTCAATGGGATTGCTTTCATAATTTCAATTTATTCATTGTTAAGGGCTATAACTGATTTGCATATATATTCATCTTGTGTCCCACAACCTTACTGAACTCATTTACTGCTCTAATAATTATTTTGTGGATTTTCTATACAGAATGATTTTCTATGCAGAACTTCTGTCACCTTTTAAATTCCCAGGCATGTGTCGGACTTTCAAAGGCCCCAATGGGTTGCCCATTCCAGAATTTTTCCTTTCAAGTTTTTTAATCAATCTCTCACTAGCCCCAACTGGTTATGAGCCTCAGACCACTGTAATGTTAAATAAACAATTGCCACTGATTGTTTCCAACATACATCCTGGGTACAAGGCTATTCATACAGGTTAAGTTCTGAGTCAGGTTAAATAAGAACAAGTCCTGAGAATGGAATTTTTCAGTAAGCTTCCAGATGAGCCGAATAGTAAAAATTCCTTGGGGAATGGGCTTGAGGTGAGCCCTACCCATTCTCCCTACAGTGGTGGTGGGCAGCTGGTTTGCAGAGCTATCACAATGCAAGGCTATTGGTTGTCCAAGCTACCAGAGCTGAGGAAGGGGGTGAAAATACAGGAAATTTTTAAATGCTGGCCATCTTGCTGTTCTTAACAAGATTCAAACATTTTTCTTACATAAATCCTACACAGAATATTGCAAACCTTTAAGTATTTTCCAGAGTTCCCAAAAAGTTCAACAGGTTTTTGTTGTTGTTGTTGTTGTTTTGGTTATTAATTAATTTATTTATTTATTTTCTTACATAATTGTTAATTTTTGGACATTATTTGATTTCTTCCCTCAGGTGTCTTCCCTGTAGTTTTCCCACCACCATAGCACCTGTGGTCTGTCTTCCCCTGATGCTCGTCCCTCCCCTTCTTTAACCCTCTTCCCTCTCCCTCCCCTGCTGTGTGCCTCAGATCTATTGTCAGCTTTCAAGTTTTGTCTCTTTCCTAACCCTTTGTTTGGTTTCTCTATGTTCCACATATAAGTGAAACCATCTGATACATTTCAACAGTTATTGCTAGTGGTCTCATTTCTTTTGTGAAGGAGAGAATTTTGGGATGTCCTTATGCCACCATTCTAGAAGTTGGTGTAACACTTTTTATTTTTTTTAAGATTCTGACTATAGAATTCTGAAAAGAGTGATCAACGATAAGACTTGAGCATTTTCCTAATGCAATTCATAGAAAGTGGGTAAGAAAAGTACTAGTATTTTTATTTCTAAAAACTAACATGCAAAATAATATCAATTTACCTAGAGTATTAGATGTCTTTCTTAAGTGACTCAGCACACTATATGTATATATGTATACACACACACACACACAACACACACACACATATAAGCTTATTTTCTCTTTGCTTATTATTTCAAAACCAAACAAAATTAGAAATATTTTCACTATACTAAGCAGGTATGTTCATAATTATATTTCTTCATAGTACTCACTAGTGAGAATGAGAAGGGAGTTCCCTATTGCTGTTATCTTTTCCAAGCCCAAAGGATATCTCAAATGTTATGCTACCAAAATGAGACATGTCATGGCAGCTTCCAGAGATGAAGCAAAGTGCTGAGAAAATTAAACTCTTCCAGACTTGCCCTAAAAAACATCTGAGGGATTAAACCCAAATTCAATGGAAAGGAAACAAACAAACAAAAAAAACCACCTCTAATATCATCACAGGCTGGAATTTTGTAAGGGCTTCTCTATATTTTCTATACTCTTTCTTATATTTTTTAAAGATTTATTTTATTTATTTATGCATACAAGAACCGGGGTGTAGGCTAGAGGTGCAGGGGTTAAGAGGATTCACCAGAGGCAGAGTAGGGAGCAGAACAGGTGGAACTACTGAAATACACTGCGAGACAGGAGAGGTCTGCTGTACAACATGGGTTAGCTCCCTGGCTGGGGTTCGACCTCATGCCACAGTGGCTGGCGATAGCTGACAGCACTGAGATTTAACCCCTGAGCCCCCAGGAGGTCCTCTTTCTATATTTTTTAAGGCTAGCATCTGCCATTCAACTTTTGGACTATGTGGAATATATTCATTTGTGGAAAATATTATATGAAAAATAGCATTTTAATGTAATTTTTATATTTGATGACAAGTTATATAGTCACTTCAGGTCTCAGTATATCCATTTTATTTTTCACTCTGAAATTAGCTGGTGATATGATAGCGTGTAGAAGTTATTCCCCTTCAGATATCTCTAAAGAGCACCATTTTTCCTTCTATATTTAAAGTCCAGGCACCCTAAGCAATGGCTGCTTCAGTGTCATGGAAGCAAACAGACATTCAACTTAGATATAGGGAAAATGTGAGGCAGAATAAAGGTGTATTGTGTTCCTTTTTTGATTCAGCTAATTGCTGAATGACATTTTAATAAGCACCCAAGATAGGACAAACCTGCTATTTATATTAGTATCAGCCCCAAGCTGCAGACATGAATTTTGACTATAGAATCCAGGAAGAATGCCTTGATACCAAAGCTGGGCAAAATGAAAAACACTTTAATCACTGAATGTCTTTGAAGTTCATAATCAAGGAATAGGAAAACTTTTTCCCCTCCCTATGTAAGATGAAACAATTCCAAAGTCTGGAGCAAAGGTAATTTCCCAAATGCTGTTAAAATCCTCATGAGAAATTTCAGTTTGAAAATTCTGATAGTTCTTTGCTCTCATTTTATTTGAGCTAACATTTTAGACAGTTGGTTTGTGATCTTCCTGAAAACCTGTTTCAAGATAAGGCCTTTCATCTTTCAAATGGCTTTGGGGCATTTCTCAGTGCCAGGAACATAGTCATCCATTTCACAAATGAGGTCAAATGATGACATTACTTGGCCTTCCCTTCACAAACATCCTTCCTATCCACGACAAAGCAGTGAATGTTTCAACAGCATCTGAGGCCTACAAATCGTCTCTGTAAATCTCCCCACACAAGGAAATCAATAGATGTTTTCAGAAAGTCAAAGAGGTCCCCTATAGATTAATAAGCTGAACACACTGGGGAAAAGAAGTGCTGGAGGAATCCACCTCTGTGATGAAAGCCTTATTATGGTCCCTTGGCCCAATTTCCTAACCTAAGACTGAAGCATCAGAGAAGACAACAGTCCTCCAAAATAGGCGAGGCAGTCCTAGGCTAATTTGACCTTGAACAAATCACTTGAGCCTTATTCACTGCAGTCTCTCAATATATAAACTGGGATAACAATAGTACTTACACAAATGGGTTGTAGTGAGGATTAAGTTAATGTAAAATGCCTACCCCGTGGCTGGCTCCCAGTCAAGACCAAAAAATGGTAGCTCTAACGATGGCAAGGATTAGATTGGTGAACAGATAATGAAGATAGCTGACATCAAAAATTAGCTAAGAAAGTCCCTATTCTTTTAATCATCTCCTTTATTTCTCCCTGACAGTGTTCATGCCTCTCTATTCAAAGGGTTCAGATCCCTCAGACAGAAAGAGAATATCCACAGTTTAATAAGTTTAAATGTCCGCAATTTCAAGAGGACTTCAAGAAAACAATAAATTATTCAATAGGGTGAATTTAAATACTGGAGCATCTATCAAGAGAAACATTCTATGAGTGGGCGGGGAGGAAAGAATGAATGAGACCAAGTGTAAGTAGAAGAAACAGAGCTCAAGTGAGAACCACCTGGATAGATCTTTGTGAAATCAGTTCACAGATATGACTACAATGAGCACCTTTGTTGAAAAAGCTAAGCATGGAATGGAGACTTTCCCTAATGCTGGATGATTAGACTTTTACACAAAGCAGCTTCTTCCCCTGCCCCTTAATTTTTTAGATTGATGTGATTACTCAGTTTAACTTTCAGTTAATTAAGGTACACATGTCATTAATTGGGGTTATCCTATTTTATTCACTGAATAATAATAAAACATTTGAAAAATAAAGAAAAGGATTTAATTCATGTAGGAAAGTGCATTTGTAGTTATTGAGAAGAAGAGTAAGATTTAATTTTTTAATTTAAAATTTTTTTTCTATAATTTAAATTTTTGTGGTGTATAACAGCTTTTGTTTCTGCTTGATTTCCAAGATGTGCATCTTGATGATTAAAATATTTTTTTTCTGATTAGTTAATATTGGGAGGTCTAATCTGATACAGGAGTAATAATACAGAAGTTGAAATCCAAAGACCTGTATTCAGATTCCACCTCTGACCCCAAATAGCTGAAAAAAATCATAAAATTTCTGTAATGCTCAGTTCTCTCATTTTACAATGCTTTTTATAGCTTATTTCTTTTTGTTCATGTATATCTTTTAAATCTTTGTACCTGCTTATTATTTTAAAAAATGCAGGATTATGTCAAAATAACAATAAAAGCCCCCAGCTGATTGCCCACAATTATCACTGGTCATGGGTAACTACAAATGACAATTTGCATGCTTTCAGATACATGAGATAAAGATGCATATTGTACTCAAAAAATTATTCTACTATTTAATATTACACAACTTTACACAACTGCTATCTTACGTGTGTAATATTTCATGAACTTCACATTTCAAGTACAGATAAATCTACAACCTTTTTAAATACAACATACCGTTTCCTTATGCCATGGTTTATATAAATTTTCATCTATTTGAAAATCTCAGCAGTTTTATTTTTTTGTTTTGTTTTTTAACTGATACAAATAAGGCCGTAATCAACATTCGTGGGCCAATATGTGCACTCAGACTCATATACCTTTTGACAGAGGATAGTATAACATGATTCTAAGAAATTTGTTTTGGCTTTTCTTCTAAACTCTATCTTTTTGGTCTAACGACATGTTGTACAGAGCTTTATGAAATGAGTCTGAATCACTTCTCCCTCTTAAATAGATAAAGACACAAATGTAACTACATTTTCCTGAAAAAAAAAATCAGAAAGCCTGCACAAAGGGTGTTCAGGAGGTGTTATTTAATATTATCAATAATGGGATACAACCTAACCTGTCAAGCCCCTCAGCATTTTAAAGAAATATTTAGAACTTGATGAATGAGAATGATAACAAAATAATAGCATAGTAGAGTAAGGGAAGAGATGTTAATCACCAAAAGAAACCCAGGCAAAGCTCAGCTGTGAAGAAAAATCTCTTTTCTGACTGACATAACAAAGCAAGAGTAATTTAACTTCAAAGCCAAAACAAAAAAATTTTCCTACTCACCATAATTGAGGTGTAAAGATTGACAGTTTGCTACAATAGTTAATCTCCTGATTCATGTTCAAGGCATTGACTCAGTAGAATACCATCACTTATAGAATTACTTATGAACTAATGAAATTTGCGACTGGAGATTTTACAACTTCCTGTATTTAAGAACAAAGGTCCTTTAAAAATGAGATGTCATTTCAGCTTTTCAAGCACCTTTCAACTGAAATACTGCATATTACATCAAGTCAACAAATATACTAATTAAAACCAGTAAAATTTACTACAAAGGAAATGGAGAATATGATGGATGGCATATTCACCTGTTTCTGAGCTGGAGTATCAAATTGAAGAACGGAAAGTTGGGTCAAAATGACATTACCAACATCTTATTTTCTTCCAACAAAGTTTATATCCGACAGTGGCCATTTGTCTTTTATGTGCTTTATTTTTATTGAGAACATCCATCTCAGAAGAGACACATTTCTTATGTGTGATGGAACATTTTCAAATGACTGAGTTATTTATACATTTTTCTGACAAAGGAATAAGAAAATGCAATGAGAAAATTACCAACTTCAAATCTTTAAACAGACACAACATATACATTTGCTTTCTTTTTTTTTAAAAAAAGATTTATTTATTTACACATACAAGCTGGGGTACAGGCCAGAGGCATGGGGGCGACGAGAGGGTTCACCAGAGACAGAGTGGGGAGGAGAACAGGCAGATCAGAAATACACTGCTGAGGGGAGCAGCGGGCGAGGCAGGAGAGGTCTGCCGCACCATGTGGGAATCTCCCTGGCCGGGTGTCAAACTCGCATCGCGAGCTGCCGACAGCTCCACAGCGCAGCGCTCAACCGCTGCGCCACCAGGGAGGCCCTACATTTGTTTTCTTAAGGGAACTTTTTCTGAGAGGATAAAATGATTCTAAGAACCATTTTGGTTGTAAGACAGTGCCAATGGGGTGGAACAGTCACTTTTTTGGGGTCCTCATCTATGCACTCATAATTGCAAGACACCACTTAGGCTCACAGTGCAACAACAATGGGGTTTATTAACAAAAGAGAAATTAAAAGAAGAAATTAAAATGTCTCTATTTGCAGATGATATGATAATATATATACAAAACCCTAAAAAATCCATAGAAAAACTACTCAAAATAATAGACCAGTTCAGTACAGTAGCAGGATACAAAATCAATGCACAAAAATCAATAGCCTTCCTATATGCAAACACCCAATCTGAAGAAGAAATTAAGAAATCCATCCC